>VWYK01011335.1:13115-42177 GCA_013399775.1 Semnornis frantzii
GTGTAAAAAAAAGAAAATCTGAATTTGAAGAAGTTAGCCTAAGTTACCAAATACTTTAGGAAGGTAACTCTTGAAACCAAGAGGACAAACAACTGTAAACAAGTTACAAAGCAGTTAGAAAACTTTAAAATCAGTTTCATACCAACCACAATATATTTTCGTGAGCCTGTTAGAACAGAAGCATAGAATGGTAGGGGTTGGAAGAGACCTCTGGAGATCATTTAATCCAACCTCCCTAATAATGCAGGTATGCCTAGATCATCTTGCACAGGAACATGTCCAGGTGTATTTTAACAGCCTCCAGAGGAGACTCCACAGCCAATCTGGACAGCCTGTTCCAGTTCTCCATTACTCCAAAAGTCAAAGAAGTCTCTCCTTAAGTTCAAGTGAAATTTCTTGTTTTCTAGTTTGCATCCACTGTCCCTATCCTATCACCGGCCACCACTGAAAGAAGCCCTGAACTATTAAGCCATTGTAATAAAAATTGTCACTGTGATGCTATGAAATTTGTTCAAGTTCCACTGCTCTCACTTTTCTTGATGGACCTACATGTTCCACCACTGTATCCTCCAAAGGTCAGAAGGACTGCCTGCATCAAGAGAGCCGGTGAGGGAATGTGGCGAGGTGTGCATGAGAGTTTTAGATGATGCTGAAGACACTCCTCCCATGCAACACCAGGCCAGTAAATCCCATCTGAAAAAAACCCAGGTATTTTAATTCTTCTCTTTTTATTAAAGTTTCTAAATGTGTAGACATCTATAAATAAATACACAGAAGGTTTAAAGCCCCTAAAGAATTTAGCAAAGCACACCAAACAAAACCAGTACAGCAGGAAGCTTCCCACATAGGCTGAAGAGGAATTTACCTACAGGGTAAAGAAAGAATATTTAGGAGACTCTGGCTCAGTCACTCACACGTAGAAGAGTGAAAAGCTTGACAGGCACTCGAGTAACCTGATACAAGTTTTCATTAAGACACAGGGGAGCATAACCTCTCCTATAACCACTCCTACATTCAGCAGCAGAGCCTGGATTTCCGTCTTAACTGGAGCAAACCTTTCCAAGCTGAGGGCCTCCAGAGAAATAAAGTGACACCTAAAATGTCACTCTCAGTAATTTCGGGTCCTTTAACATCAGTGACTGGTCTTTTAATGATAATTTCTGGCTGAAATGATTCTCCCTTTGGTGCAGGGATTACAAGATTTGTGGCCTGAGAAAGAAGGGTACAAGAAAATGCAAATTGTCCTATCCTGTCCAGAGGAAATGGTGGTGGCAAAAAGAGGCACTAGCATTTTAGTCTTAAAACCAGCCATAGAGAACCAGATGGCCAAAAGAGAGACCAAGAGAGAAGTTACTTCAGATGCATGAGACTCAGGGAAATTCTGGGGAGCTGCCACTACCAGAGTGAGGAAGCCAAATTTGGGACTTTTTGCATTTCCAAGAAACTCTCCACAATACCTGACATGAGTGGTGTATGACTGCCATCCAGAATGAAAATGCCAGCTCCTATGCAAAGTGCCAGGGCAGAGAAAGTGGCCAGTACTAGCCGTGCTGGAGAGCTCTTGCCCAGACCTTGAATTAGAGTTTCCTTTCTCTCTTCACAAATGGCCCTTGGAGGGGTGACAGATGATGGCTTCACTCACAGACGTGCATAAAATGGATGAGCTCCATGTGGCCCCAAAACAGGACTTAGTCCAACCTGAATGACACACAGGAGCTGACAATTAACAGGAAGACCTGCCATGGGGAACTGTGTCTTTACAAAGTTGGCAGTGCCTGACTTGGGGATGCAATGTTATCCTGCTGCAGTCAGGAGCCAAAAAGGAGAGAGGAGGAAAGCAAGAGCCTGGAGGTCTCTAGCAGGAATGCACAGGGACAGTTCTTGGGGAAGAAACACACGTTGAGCCAGAATCAAAGTGAACATTTTTTCAGCCCTCCTTAGGCTGCAGAGAGATGACAGATTTTTTTGGTTTGTTTTAGACATATCCTTTTCAATAAATTGCAGAGTTCTTATATTTTACCTCTTACAACAGCATAACTGAGCTATGTGAAAAAGCAGATGCTGAGAGGCTAGTGAATAGCAAGACAGAAACCCGCAACAGCAAACAAAGTGCAAGACTAGTTGGAAAAAAAAAACACGATACTATGAGGTGGTTTCACATCTCTGCGTGTGTTACCCTGTGCACCTGTGCCCTGCCAAAACTGCAGCATCTCCATCTTCCTCTATCCCTCCTGCTCACATCTGTCACAGTGACCCTGCAGGCAGCACTGGCTGCAGTTCACACTACACAACTCCCTCGAGTCTTAAAATTCCCTAAACACTTTCAGTCTGCTCCTTAAAATCACAGGAAAACAGTAACAGAGCAGGTTACTGTGGGGTGTCAGAGATAAGGGAACCATCAGATCCCTAAGCCAGCACAGGACTGTGTGGTGCCAAGAGCAGTAACAGCCAGATGAACTCATGGTCCACAGCAAGTTGCATCCAGTTGACAAACCTCATTTGTCAAAGGCAACCAGAAGTTACATGGCAAAAATCCAGTGGTGTTTCATCCATGGAAAATTACAGCTAAGAAATAGGCCATTACAGTGTCAGAATTTTAGTTTAATCCAAGTATTTGAAACAGTTTTTTTTTATTATTTATTTTTTTATTTTCAGTGACTTATTTTTCAAGATACACAGAGGATCACAGGCAATGTCTAGCTTGGGAGGACTGTCTCCAGACACTATTTGGAAAAAGTAGCACTGCTTTTGGACAGTTTAAGTGTTTGGATGCTGACTTGAGAAAAGCTGATAATGTAAGAGCAAATATGCTACAGCCTCTTAGACTCACTAAAACCAGAAATTCATAGAATCATAGAATGGTAAGGCTGAAAAGGACCTCAAAGATCATCTAGTTCCAACCCCCTGCCATAGGCAGGGACCCCTCCCACTAGCACAGGTCACTCAAGGCCTCCTCCAACCTGGCCTTGAACACCTCCAGGGAGGGAGCAGCCACAACCTCCCTGGGCAACCTCTTCCAGTGTCTCACCACCCTCACTGTAAAGAACTTCCTCCTAACATCCAGTCTAAATCTCTCCTCTTCCAGTTCAAACCCATTACCCCTTGTCCTGTCAGTGAAAGACCTTGTAAATAGTCCCTCCCCAGCCTTCTTGCAGCCCCCTTCAGATACTGTAAGGCTACTATAAGGTCTCCTCTAAGCCTTCTCTTCTCCAGGCTGAAGAGTCCCAAATCTCATAGCCTGTCCTTATAGCAGAGCTGCTCCAGCTCTCTGATCATGTTCATGGGCCTCCTCTGGACCCGCTCCAACAGTTCCATGTCCTTCCTGTGCTGGGGGCTTCAGAACTGCACACAGTACTCCAGGTGGGGTCTCATGAGAGCAAAGGGGCAGAATCACCTCTCTCTCCTCGCTGGCCACACTTCTCTTGATGCAGCCCACGACTCAGTTGCTGTCTGGGCTGCGTGTGCATATTGCAGGCTCATGTTGAGCTTTTCATCAACCCAGACCCCACGGTCCTTTTCCTCAGGGCTGCTCTGCAGCTATTCGCCACCCAGTCTGTATTTGTGCTTGGGATTGTGCCTACCCAGGTGCAGGACCTTACACAATTGCTTCCGTCCAGTCCAGGCTCCTGTAATTTCTTTCAGCTGGTGCTTTCAGAGGAGATATATGGAAATATTCCTGCCTATGCAGTCTGAGAGTTGGCTCACACCCTCCGCCACAATGACCCTGCCTGGGGAGTGGGACCTCAACCCTGTAAATGATGCCAGGAACAAAGTCCCTACACCAGGCACTGCAGCAGTCTCACCAGTGTCTTAACACAACCATGTATATGTCACTCCTTAGCAAAAGGTTGGGGTCAAGGACTGCAGAAGGGAGGACACAACTTGAGATACTGCAGACTCCTACAGCTCACTCCCCTCTCCTGCCAGAAAAAAAAAAAAAGAAAGAAGAAGGAAAAAAAAGCCCTTCCCCCAACCCCTCCACAAAGGAAAACCCAACAAACAGCTTTACCCTCTCTTGTAGGCAGAAATGACAGTTAAGGACTAAGCTGAGCTCTTATTTCAGCTGTCCAGAGTGCAGCTGCCTGCAATATTCAATCATCTACCATCCAAGGCAACCTTTAGTTAGCCTGAATATTTAAAACAACACACAGGGCTGTGTTATCCTAGACATGCTGCCCAACACAGCCAACAAGGGATTCACCCACGCCGGAGGTGACCTCAGCATGCAGCCCTAAAGAAAGGGATCCTTGTTTTGGTGCTTGGGAGAGGTTGTAGGCACAACCGCTTCACATAAAGTCTACATATTTGGGGCAACAAGGACCTGTCTCTCTCCAACTTGTTCCCACACCTGTTTCTCCCTATAAACATTCTGTCTTCACAAAATACTCTTCCTATTATACAGCCCAAGAACTTCTTCCCAGTGGGCCTGCTTTGATGTGTCTGCTCAGCAGCATATGCATTGCTGCACAACTTTCTCCTCAAAATACAAGCCTTTTTAAACTGTAAGAACTGTTACAGGGTGAACAGGCTAGGCTAGAAATTAAGGATTTGTGAGTATTGCCTCCAGATTATTCAGTCCTAAAACAGAACAAAACCATTCCATTAAGCTGGAAGAAGTCCTGAAGAAAAGGACATTTTCCACCAGTTTATGGTCACAACACAGCACTGCTCAGCTCTCTGACCAGGAAGGATCAATCATCCATGGCCTGAGGGTGGCAGGCAGCCTCAGGCAGCCTGCACAGAGAGTGAGGCAGAGGGCAGGAAGGGATGTTTCCTGCACCCCACACGTGGTGACCCAGAAGCATAAAGGCACAGGCTGGCCCTTGGAATCTCCAGCTTGTCACCATGGGAAGAAAAAAAAAAAAAAAAAAAAGTAGGGTGTGTTGACATCAACATCCCTGCCTTTTGCCTTTTCACCTACTGCTCCATGTTGTGGTTTGTTGTTTTTAGGATGTTAGAAGTCTGACCATTTGTTTGTTCTTTGTATCATGACGGCAATTCTGCCATTTGACTCAAATTGACAGAAGTCTGGAGGACTCTTTTTTTCCTCCTTCTCTCCACTGTTTTATGGCATAACTGGCTAACAAGTATCAGAAATTAGTCTGAATGTTTATTTGGACACCTGAGTGGTTGTAACTTCCAGACGGTGTAAGTCATGGGAAACAAATCTGGTGAGTGAGCCCTGAGATTTTCCTGGTGGAAATCCACTGACCACAGCTGCCCACTAGGTTGCTGCAGGTCCCCTCCATAACAGTGATTATAAAGAGAGTAGCTTCTTTCTGCAAATCTTGAGGCAGCAATCAAAAGAGCCTGTTTGGAGCCGCAGGTTAGATCAAGGGAGCTCTAGGACACCCTGCATCACATCTGCTCCATGTCCAGGGCACTAAATTAATAACATCATGACCTGTGTAACACCCTTGCTGAAACTGTTTTAATTCACCTTTCCCTTCTGACCAAGAGGACAACATGAGTGTGAATTGAAAGCATTTACTATAATGAAGGTATACAGAAAAATATCAAGGTTTTCATACACCGTCAGATTATTTTCCTTCTCAATAGGTGTAGATTTAGAATTCAGTCAGCTTCAACATTCAAATAGGCTTTTTAAAGTGTTTTCTTCATCGCAATCAACGAAGTTTTACTAAACCTGCAGTGAACTGTGACTGGTTTACTAAACCAGCATTATAAAATCATATTAAAATAGTGACTACCTCTAAAGGGAAATCTGAGGTATGTAAAGGCCAGACATATGGAATTAATTTAAAACACTATTTTCCAATCCCTCTTGCTTGTAAATATTGAATATTCCTATAAGAACACTGAAGAGCTAGAGTGCACAGAGATTAGTTCAGATTTCACATCAAAAGCCCCAACAAAAAGCTAAGTGGCCTGGGCAGTCAGCAGAGAAAGAGCAACTACACATGCAAGGGTGCATTAGATTTTTTTATAGCCCAGGTGTTGACATGAATTAGAGAGGAATTTGAGTACCTGTCATTAGAGAAGCAATCAAAGACTGATATGCCTGGAGTGTGGGAAAAACAAAACTCAGCCCCAGATCTGCATAATGTAAGCCAGCCTGCTCCAACAAAGACAATTCAGGAAAACAAATACCACCTCAGAGCCTGGTTACCAGCAATAAAAGTCTCAGTTCAGTGCAGCAAGCCCTCATATAAATCAGTTTTGTGAGAACCAGACAACCAGGTCTGGTAGAGATTATAATTAAAAAGAAAAAAAAAAAATTCTGTTCCAAAAGTTAATTTTGGATGATTTGAGGCTGCAAAGTGCTGAGACTCCACACTTCCACTAAAATGGGTGGAGAGGGAGAGTCTGATTTTACTCTTATTATAGTTCATGGAAAGGATTTGGCCGGTTTGCAGATGGGGCTGGATGAGGCCCATTGTACCTTATGACTTTACTGAAAGTGTCTGAATTATATGGGATGATCAGACTTAAGTCTAAGAAGAGAATGTTCTGCGAAGTCTTCTGATGTTCTGTTACGCAGAGATTTGCACTGTATCTCAGGGTTAGTCACTAAACCAGATAATTTGTGAGGCGCACTGAATCACATTTGCACATCAGCAATGAATCTGAGGAATGTCACAGTCAGCAGTGAAGGTTGGCACTGGCTCCTGAAACACCAT
Source organism: Semnornis frantzii (assembly GCA_013399775.1). Lineage (NCBI taxonomy): Eukaryota > Metazoa > Chordata > Aves > Piciformes > Ramphastidae > Semnornis > Semnornis frantzii. Next base: position 19,757 of record VWYK01011335.1, read on the forward strand.
CTTTTGGATGCAGAAGGCTGGTGGAATAAGGACCACAGCCACGGTCTGCACACATGCCACCACTTGTGTTCAGCACCGCAACATCTTGCTTCACAAATGTGGGGAGAGCAACCAGCTGTACTGTCATCTCTCTCAAAGGACCATGACCTATTGAAAAACTCCCTGCAACTTTCCCTCTGTGCCCTGCTCACAGATCACAAACTGAAGAGAAACTCCCATCAGACTGACTAGATAAATAAATTAGGACTTCTCCTGCATATGACTTGTATCCCCTGTGTTGGGAAACCTGTGATCTCTGATGTAAAAAGCTATAAAACAGCATTTGATCTGTCATTTAAATGCTTATTTCAATAATATGGCCAGGGTTATGTTCTTTATAGACTGTTGGACTGTTACAGAACAATTACTTTTTTATGAGTCACATGCCCAACGGAATTAATACAAGTTTGCAAATAAAGCAGGGAAAAATTTCAGCTTACTGAAAATGAAATACACAAAAATACATAAAATATACCATTACTTTGCACACTTAAGGATTTTTACTACGATTGATATTTTATCAGAGATCCTCCTCTGAGAACAGCTACAAAAACTTGCTTACATAATTTGTGCAATAACTAACTTCCAAAGCCTGAAACTGCTGCACTACGTGAGGCTGGGTAGCATACACTGGATATCTGCACATGCATGGAGTTGGATGACAAAGTGTGCATTTGCACAAGCAATCAAAGCAACTGGCAGCTTCTGTTCCTGCCTGCTTGGAAGAGTCTGGCTACCTGCATAGCTCATACTGGGTCTCAGAAAGCTTTCAGATCAGCTGCTACAGTTTCGGTAATTATATTAAAAGGTTCTCAGCAATACATTAAAAAATAGAGAGGAGGAAAAAAGGGAGGCAAAAAGCAACCTGAAACAGAAGGTCTGCTTCAGCAAACTCTCTTCCCCAAGTTCCAGGACTTCCATCACCCCTTTTTTTGTGTTGGAGCCAATCTTAGCTCACTCTAGACTACACAGTTACTGTGGCCAAAAGGTGATCAATCATCTTTTCAAAAGGGTCTACAAAACTTTAGAAATTGCACCCAAAGGAATTAAAAAAACCCAAACCCAAGGTAAATTAAGGATGAGAGATTAATTTTAACCTTAAATATCCTACCATGCATATTTTGGTTTGAAATTAATTAATTTACAAATAGCAAAGAAAAAAGCAATAGTTACTGAAGACACATTGTTCCACATATGAATTCCATGATCACCTAATACTCTGGTAGTACTGGCAAATGATGTTTTATTCTAATCCATATAAAAACACATGCAAAATGTTATAAGCCTGCACCACCACATTACTTGCCCAGCTGGAATACAACAAAAACCTTCTATTGCAACTTGCTTTACAGAAACAGATAGAGGAAGGAAATACATTATTGCTATTAAAATCTGTCCAATAAGATAACTAAAAAACTATATTTAGATGGGTTATATATAACTAACAGATCAGATAACCATTAAGTAAATTAGATTGGAGGTTGCCATTATCTTGGTACTTTGTATCATATGTAAAATCTACTAAATCAGGCCATCTTTTCCTCCGTTTTAAAAAAACACAGACTTTATAACATACTCATATTAACTGCATTAATTCACTGCCTTTATTACCACTGCAAAGAAAGTTTAATTTTTAAAAAGTTAATATTTTAATAAAGTAAAAAAAATGTATCAGCTGTCTTCAGCTGATAGGAGTTGCTACAGTTTCACTCCAGATGTACGAAGTCTTATAGCAGAGGAAGATATGGTCCCAAAGCAGTAGCGCAAATCTGTATGATAAATGACGATGGGTGCCAGCTCTGATGATGAAGCTCTAGGTGTACAGCTGACCATTAACAGGGAAGACAAAGAATTCTCTTCCACCTCCGATAGTGACCCACTGAATTTATCATATGCCTTATTCTGAGCTGGCAAGAACTTTCCTGCCTCCAAGACCAGTTCCTGGATGAAACAAGCTACTACCAAATGGAAATACATACAGAAACTCTGCAGAGGATCTCCTGCTTTAGAATTACTTTTTTGGAAGATCAGGGCAGTCACCAAACCATTAATTTGCTCTAGAGCTGAAGTGACATCACCTCCAAACCAGAGGCCAGTGAGATCAAAGACAGGAGGGAGCTTAAGAGACACCCTCATTCTTTAGCCAGCGTGCAGATGAGCTCCAGATCAGCCCTGTGATTTGAAACCACACGAGGGCCAGGTAAAAATGGCGGACTGGTGTTTAGTCCCAGGCAAGAGGCCTGGTGTCCTAGTGGTTGCTGTCTCAGAGTTGGAGTGGTAGAACCACAGAGCTGAAATTCTGCTTCTCTTGATCTAGCTCTTTGCAAAGCACTAAAAATGTAATTCACAGTGCACTGAATACCTCTCCTTATGTAACTAGAGAGACCTTAGCCTTCAGCATTGGAGTCTGCATGTGTGCAAATCACCCTGGTGCTCATGTACTGTTCCTATCACTGACAATTTCCATTTGGTCCAAACTGGAAAACATCCTGAGTAATTCACGGATGATTTTTTCTGTTAAGTATTTCCAGTGCTGCCTTTTGGCAAGAAAAAGTCAAAAGTCACTTGGAAATGAAAGGTGCAGTTGAGAGATGTTTTGATTATTTAATAAAAAAAGCTGCCAAAATGCAAGAAGTAAAACACAGGCAATACTAATTCTTCATATTTATACCACGATAAACTTAGGTAAGATCAACCACAACCACATTTTGTAGTTACAACAAAAAATTCAATTCAAAATAGCTTTGTACAGCCATTTTGGTATACATCTTGGAAGACTGTCTGCTTTTGCAGCAGGATTCAGTATTTATGAAATAAAAGTGAGATAACATTGAAAGAGAGGGTTCAGGTTTTATGTTTGGCACTTTAACTGAAGACTCAGCCTCAATATTTCAATTATGAAATGTGCATGTGTGGATCTGAGTACAGAGCACACATCTGCAGGCGAGGAAGCCATTTAAATACCTACAGTAAGGAGACACAGTAAGCTGTCCATACTTAATCTAATGTTTTCATTGTCTAGTTGAAAGTTTTGTAATTATAATTTCTTAAGATTTAATTTATGAAATAGTCCTCTCAACTTATCTTGGCAATTATCAAATACATGTCAAGATACAAGTTCTGTTTTGTATCAGTCTGCTGTTCTTCTAGACTGCAAGAAATTCTAAGGTTATATTAAAGACTAACTTGGTATAGGAATGTAGATTCTCTGTTCTGCCCTCGAGAGGCACTACAAGATTTAATAATGTGGGTTTGGGATATAAAAAAAGGAGAGAGAAACAGGGAAGGAATCTTATAGCCTGTCAAAGTTTGAGACATGAAGATATTTCTATTTCAATAAAGATTAAAAGAAAATTTAAAATTTTAATTCACCAAAAATGAAATTTGACTATTTTGTTCTTAGGACTGCAAATTTCTGCAGAGCCTACATTTGCATTAGGTACTCTAAATATATTTTTAAAGACTATTTTATAACTTTCTAAGTTCTGAAATTTAAATTTTGTACTGAATTCACTTTCAACTTTTAGAGGGGGGTAGGGACAAGTTTTGATAAACTAATGGTTAGAAAACCTTTTCACTAAAAGAAGTCCTGAAAAACAGTAACTGTGATTAAGTTTGACATCCAGAGAGAAATTTTCCAACTTAGGCATCAAAATCCTCTTCGTAGAGGCTCATCTCTTCCTAGCTTTGCTAGTGATCTGCCATGGTGTTGCTGACCCAGCACAGGGCTCTCTTACTGCCTTGATCATCACCTGGTACCAGGAGGGACATGGGGGAAGTTGGTGGCACTGGGTGGCACATATGTCTACAAGCAAAGAGGCCCAAAGGCCTATAAAGGGGACTAGCTTAAAGGATGGAACAAATCAGACCAAAAGCAACCAAGGACAATAAAGTGAAAACGCCCTTCTGCTTTCTTCCACATCTCCACTTACAGACATCTTTGCTCCAGTTTATTTCTCTTTGGAAACAACTTTTTACAGCTGCACATAGCAAGTACTTAGCTAGTATGTGAAGAAGAGAAGCTGGAAAGAATGATTATTAATGGAGATACTGCCAAAAAAGTAGGCAGGGCAAAGTGTTTTGTGGTTTAGCACAAGAACTTGCTGATCTTCCTCTACAAAAGAGAAGATATGTCCTAAGTTATCTTCCTGAGAAGAAACACAGCACGGCTGCACTGCCTTCTGCAGCAACCTGGGCTGGACCCCAAGGAAGCCTGCAGCATCCCTCACTTTCTGCTTATGAAGGTGATTGATTTCATACACATTAAAAGAGTGAGTTTGCCCAAGTCACTGTTAATTAAAAGAAAGAAAGTACAACCAGCTGAATGGCATTTAAGTATTTGCACCTCCAACCATCTTCTGTGACCTTCAATGTGTTTCCATGCAGCAAGTGCAGTGAAAGGCAATGTGTCATGTGGGTACCTTCCCTGAAGGGGACAGGTTTACCAGGAAACTGACATCACATGTGAGGCCATATCTCAATGACTGCATAGCTCATTTCCCTACTCAGTCAGACCTGATGGGCAAACTAGGCAGGTGAATATGTTAGGGTGACAAATCCACATCTTGCCTGACCTCAGTGGGAGCTGCAAGGCGTTGCTTGAGGAGACACAAGCTATCCCAGCCAGCTGCTCTAGGGCCAGCCATGGCTTCTGTCAGGTTTTTGAACACACCATATCTCTATGTTAGCTGGCAGCTCTGAGACAGACTGCTCCATGGGGACCAGCTGATTTTGAAGGTAATTTGCCTCCATGCAAAACAGCAGGTCTAACTGAGCTCCTGCTAGTATTCTGAATGCAGCTTTTTGCATAGGGAGTAGTACTTTGGTGCTGCTTAATCTAAGAACAAACAGCACAAAACCCCACTATGTATGGCATGCCACTACCACGAAGAAACATACCCACAAAACCAAAAGCAGCCGCATACCACCATTCAACACTTGCATTTCCTCTTTAGAACATACTTCATTGGCAAGTCCTCTTACACCATAAGCCTCCTCAAATTTGTCCTCACTACTGCTGATTTGCCAAAAGCTCAGGAGAAAATAAATTAGTCACTACAGGCTGGAGTGCTCAGTGTAGGTGCCCTGAAACAGCAGGTATTAGAGGGTGGCAACTAATTTCTCCTTTAATTTTTTTTGTAGTAAATGTCACAATTGTTAAACTCTAGTTAAAGTTAGATCAAACTAGCTGAACATTCTGCTAGCTTGCATGGCAAAACCAAACTGTTTTACTTTAAGTAGGCTTGAAGACTAAGCTTATCAAGTGGCAGACTTAAATGCAACAGGCAGTTAAGAGGTCTGGTGGTTTCCTTGTTTGGTAAGAGTTAAGTAAGAACTGTGGGGTGGAGCACCTCTCCTATGGGGGACAGGCTGCAAGAGCTGGGGCTGTTTAGCCTGGAGAAGAGGCAGCTCCAGGGGGACCTTAGAGCAGCCTTCCTGGACATGAAGGAGACTACAGGAGAGGTGGGGAGGGACTTTTAATTAAAAGGCTTTGTAGTGATCAGATGATGAGACACTGGGACAGATTGCCCAAAGAGGTTGTGGATACTCCCTCCCTGGAGCTGTTTGAGGCCAGGCTGGATGAGGCTTTGAGCAAGACGATCTAGTGGAAGGTGTCCCTGCCCACAGCAAGGGTATTTTAACTAGGTGATCTCTAAAGGTCTCTTTCAACCTAAACCATTCTATGAATCTATGAACTTAATCTCTGCTTCCAGAACCACAACTGATAATTAAATGGAGAGTTAAGAACCAATTCAAATCTGAGGCCACAAACTTCCAGATGAAAAGGAAACTTTTTCTGAACTCAGGAAGCTGTTGTATGTGACTCAAACCTGGAGCTGAAAGTAAGCTTTGCATTAGCTTTATTGGGTTATAAGACATTACTCACACAAAATCTGCTTTTGTCTCTTAAGTGCCAGTCCTGATGACTGGCAGCCCTCAAACAAGTGCTGTTGCAAGGATCACTTTTTTCTTCTCTATCTGCCAGTGTCCTTGTAAATAGGCTAACTCACAAAGGGCTGGGTTACAGGTGGTGCTTGTCCATCCAGAGAAAAAGCTCAGCTTCTGTGTGGAAGGGGTACAGCAGCATCAGGGCTGCTTTGTGAACAAAATCTGAGCTTTGCAGCCAAATGGAGATCCAGCTGAGCCTTGATCCACGAAAATCTCCTCCTAGGAAGTGCTGTTCAATGCAGACTAAACTGTTTTTGCACAGCCGGCCTGAATTTTAAGTTTGTAATTAGTACTGGAGTTTTAAAATTAATGATAAAAATAAGTTCTTTTCTGTCTTCCCACAACTTTTCACCTGAGAAAGCAGCACAGCATTCTTTTTGAGGTCTTCCTATTACACCAGGAGAAGACTTGGTCATTACCTTGCCACCTGATAATGGTAACAACTCAATGTTTTCCCACAGTGCACAGTACATGCATTCATTTTATCTCAACTGCCAAATCAGAGAAGCAAAATCTTCTCAGGAAACTCAGGAACAGCATGTGTGTTCCCCTGCCTGAAAAACAGAGTATGGGATGTACTGCACCATATAAATATATTGACAATTTTAAAAAGTCTCTTATTTTCCCTATCTGCATGTCTCCCTCCTTCAGCAGACCATCTTTTCTAACGCACAGTGTCCAAACAACTGTGGTGTGTTCCGCTGCTGATCACACATTGATTTTTCGTCCTCTAATGTGGAACAACTCTCATCCTGGCAGCAGTTCATCATGGTCAGTATGAATCGTAGAGCCATGAATTAAGGGAGATGTTGATCTGTTCCTAGGGCTAGCTCTTCCTTCTCACATCTCCCAAGCCTGGAACCCAGACTTCTGCAGATCATGGCTTCCAAAAGTAAGTGCACTGCTGAGACTGTACCAGAGCAGCAATCCACATGGACCAGCAACAGACTATCAAGAAGCAGCCCAGAATGGGTTTGTGCTCATGTCTACAGAGAATCACGTTCACAAACGCCTCTACGACCTCCCAGCATCAGTTTCTACCTGGCCACTAATCACAAGCTGCAGTCAGGGCCTGCATAAGTCTCTGCTGCAACTTAAAAAAAAGTAAACTTGCTGTTATGCATTTGGTTCTGATTCACTATGACTCTTGATGGACCTTTTCATTCTGTTTCTGTTCACTCCCAACCTCTGAACTCTGTAGCCTTCCTTGTGAAGCTTCCAAGTGTAACATTTGCTTTTAAGTCAGGATTCACAGTGTCTGGTCAATTCATGTCTTAGCTCTCCTGACCTACTAAAGTTTGAAATCACTTCACTGTTAGCCCTGTGCTACTTGAATGAAAAAAAAAAAAAACCCACAACAAAACCAAACTCACAGTCCATGTTAAAAGCTTGTAAATTTGGCAGAAAATTTGATGTAACCTAAGGCATATAAATTTGACATCATGGAAGATGAACTGCTTCAGAACATGTCAGAACTGGCACTGTCATTAATTGTGCTCTGGAGAAGAATGACTCCTATATTGTCACACTGCAGATCAAGACAGGAGACAGCACTCTGTTCTCTGTTACAGGCCAGGGATCACACACACTGCACATTTCTCTGTACTGCTGCTCACACAGTGACTCTTCCCCCACTCTCATCCCTTTCCCAGTGCAAACCCCACGAGCTCTGTACCTCGTCACCAGCAGGAGAGATCCTTGTGCAGAACAGGAGGCCTGGCAAATTCAGTCCAGAATACCCTTGCTGAAGTTAACTAGATTGCAGTAACATTTCCCAGGTTGCATATTCCTGCAAGAAAAGAAAAAAAAAAAACAGAACTATTAACTGCCAAACCAAAGTGTTGGGGACCACAGAGCCTGCATACATATCTGCTATGCCTTTCCTTGCATAAGGAGAAATTCTGCATGAGAAAATGGCTGCATGTAAAGAGGAACTTGCTTCCATCTGAAGAGGAATCAGAACAAGAAGACACACTGACTGTGCTCTCCATATCAGTCCCTGAGGCCAAAGAGCCCAATTTGTTACCAACTAAATTTAAGATAATTCCCCTGACTAAAAGCCAATATAAATCATGGAATGAAAGCAGAAAAGCCTTCCCATGTGTGGTTGGATGTGGTGGTAAGGCTGAACTAAGTTGCCCACTACTATAGTTGCTCCTCTTAACAGAGCCATGTTTTGCTGGCCAGCTTTGTAATGAGGTTTCTATAGTTTAGGCTAGAGAAGAATCCATGCTAAAGCTAGAACAAATCATCTAAACAACTTCCTCCAATCTCTAGATTCTTTTAGCAGCTAATTACAGAAATGATTTGCAGAACTTGCATTTGGGGGTGGGGAGGGGAAAGGAAGGGGAAGCAATTAAGGTCCCAGCAAAAGATAGCCTTGTCCACTTGATGCATTTAATATTAAAACAACAAAATGTCCTTAACAATCCAGTCTATTTAAAATAAAATATAAGAATAGTAAACGTTTGCATTTTAATGTTCAGCATTTTATGGATTTACTTCTATTTAGAGATCAGTCTTGAAACTCCAAGCCCTGAAACCCACAAAGGAATCCTGCTATAAACTCTCGGAAGTTGGCCTATGCAGTTCACGTTTGCATTAGCTGATGTTGCACATCTTCACTCCTGTATTTCCTGACAATTCTGTGGCACAGATCTAAGTACACAGTGGACACAATGCAATAGAGTTATTTTTGGGGACCAAAACTGGCCAGTGATTTAAGTGGAATTCTAGGTGGTTTATTCTGTTTGTTTGCAGAATTGAGGAAACTTTAAACTTGTTTTCATCTAAATTTGAATCTCTCTCAAACTGACAAACTTTTACAGTAATACTGCCCTAGGGAAAGAAACCAACAGAAATATTTTTTAAAAAAACATACAGAAAAAAAATATTTTCTTCCATAAATGCTGTGAATATGTGCAAACGCATACACACAGTCTACCTTCCTTCTGAAGTTCAATAAAAGAAGAGGGGTATTTTTGTGAGTACAGATTTTGTTACCATCTGGTTCCATTTTTTACTATTTTTTTTTTCTGTTTCCTTCTCTCTCATTCCAATCCACATTTATTTCCTTTTGTTTAGTCTGTAGTCTTCATTCCCTTTCCTCTTTTTGCAGAATTCCTTTTTATTTTGCTAGGGAAAGAAACATTCTTTCCCTGCTTTTCATAGTGCAAGTTGGTGGAATGAGCCCATTCAGAAGCTTCCCCTCTCCTGCTCACCTCCTCTTTCAGGCCTGGTTGCCTGTGCTTACTCCTGGTGGAAGAGTAAAAGTGTTAGGCTTTATTTATTTAGGTAAGTGTATCAGTTTATTTTTTAAATTAATTTTCAAATACCTGGTACAAATACCTGGAGGCTCAAATATATTATTTACAAGCCATTATAGCTATCTTAAAACAACTTCTAATCTATTTAAGATGAACTGCTTTAAAACTGGATTAGGCTGAAATTAAAATTTCTTCAGCTGGGTTTTACTAAATTGTTTTTAAATCACATTCTTAGTTAAACATAGTTGAGTTTCACAGCACTCTGTTGAAGGCTATAAAGCCTAACTAAGCAGAACAGCCAGTCTGGAGTAACTTTGGCTCTCTGCAAAACTTGCCAGGTTAACAGAAGCAGAGTAGCCCAGCTAAGGCCCGAGGTTTCTTGCACGTAGAACTCCAAAACTCAAAATGCAAAAGCAAGCTCTGCAAGGCTGCAGAGTGACAGCCACAGAGCTGTCAACGGCCCAGAAACTGCTGAAACCCAAACTGCTGAGACCCTCAGTATCCTGCAGCAGAGCCGGACCCAGCATACATCTCCCCAAGCGGGAGGATGTGAGGACTTCCCCACTGGTGCAGCCTGGTCTTTCCTCAGTGGTTGTGTTAATTTTATGTAAATGTTTTTATGCTAAGATCAGGAAGAACACTCCAGATAGTAAGAGAGCACTGCAACTTGGTCTGTTTTTCTACAGAATCAGGGAAATATCTTTTAAAAATATTTGTGAAGTTTGGACATATTAAGAATATTTGCCTAACACTCAAATGTCTGCTTTTAATATCTGGCACACCCTTGGTATGGCATCTGTCATTCCCAACAGCTGCATTTCATGCTAGATCACTGCCACTACCATTGCTCAAAAGCCCCTCTGTCTCACAAGCTGTGACTGTCTAGTGAGCGAGGGAGTCTGCATCAAGCAAGTGCCTTTGCCCACAGCCGCCATGACCTGAGCATCCTGCACAGCCACCACCTCCTCTTCCCCCCACGCTCCTGCAGTGCCACGTGCGCGCACCATATGCTGGCATCTCATTTTTCAGATTTGGTGCAGCCCTACCACCATATTCTACATTTTATCACCCAGAAGTTAATTTTCTTTGTATTTGGAATGTTTAATTAATCACAATTGCCTAGTAATTATAACTAATGAATGTATCTTGGTGTGGGAATACAAAAACATGCATCCCATTAAACAGCCCCATGCTAAGAGGTTCCAAGTTCTCCAGCACCAAACTAGAGTTGCTTCATTCCTGATATAGTGTGTTCTCTAGCCAAAATCCTCCAGCACAGAAAAGCTGGGACAGAATTCCTCAGCAGAAATCACCAGGAATGAGAGAAAATCTTACCAAGATACTACACCAATAAAACAAAACAGAACAGCTAGCTATATGCTTGGTACAGCCAAAACAAACAAAGTGAAGTTCTCATTGCAGTCAATAGCTTTAAGCTGTGCCTGGAAAAGCACTTTCTGGTATTTAACAACACTGAACACATCTAATAAAAATCCAGCACTTCTGCTCATATATGAAAGTCTTAACAAGGCAGAGAAGACTGCATTCACACTTCTTATGTCACTCAGGTCCACACTCCTGTGGTCCAGCAAGGCAGACTCTGGGCTTCTCACAAGTCAAGAACTCAAGAGATGAGTTTCCTGTTTCTGCTCTGTAAGCTCCTGCTCTGAAAGGCCACATCACTCACTGCCTGCAAACACAAGTGCCGTATGGACCACTACTTATCCACCCTCATCAAAAGTCTATGACATAAAGTAGTATGCAAAACCCCTGTAGGGTGGTTAAAGAGACATTTTAAGAGAACTAACCTGTGCTATTTGAATCCGTTGGAGGTCACCCAGTTCTGAACTTCTCCAGCAGCTTCAATCTCATTTCCTGTAGACTGGCATGTGACACCACACTTCCTCACTGCACCTTGCTAGACTTGCTTTGCTTACTTTTTAAAACCAGATGAAGCCAGCATTCCTGCATAGCATGTTTAAGACCTTTCTGCTCTCATGTTGAACCAGTGACATTTCTGCATAGCCAAGGAGCCCTCCTCTATTGCCTTCTGAGTCACTCCATGATTCAATGGACCTTTTTGTACTATTTCTTTGTATTAACACCAAATGCTGAATGTGATTCTGTTATAGTATGCTCAGTAGCCCGCCTCTTCTTTTGAAGAGGAAACAAGTGCAATAGTAGAGAACGTAATTATGCTGCAGGCGTAGGAAATAAGAGTTCAAGCATATTTATCACATTTTCAGGATGGCAACAAACTACTGTATTCACATAGATGCAATTATTAGCAGTTCTCAGAAATATTTTTCATCTGAACATGGCAAATAGTTTTCACAGAAGTCTAAGTCCTATGAAAAATAGTTTATGACTTCAGGAGAGTAGAGCTTCTCTTCTCAGTTGTAGCAGCATCGATCCACATTTTGTTATGTAGTGATAGGTTAAACAGCCTGATCACAAAAGGAGGGACGATAAAATCCAGGATTAGAAGAGTGTATGTTACAGGATTAATCAACACATAGTGCTTTATCTTTTTTTTTTTTTTTAAGATAGGATTAGATTGCTTTTCCAAAATTTGTAAGTGGCACCAACACCGGAAATGCTGTCAGAGCCTGAAAAGAAAAGTTTGAAGACTACCATTTCAGAGAAGAGACAGAATGATCTTAACTAGAATCAGCAAGGAGATATTGCTTTGGTAGAAGAACTCTTTAAGGAACATGTTACACATCCTTCAACTAGGCTAAGGGAGAGAACAGAGATCAATTAAATATTCCTTTATTTAAAGAGAGCTGAAATAATAGCCATGCCTGGGGCATCGGTGAGCCTGGAAGGGACCAAAGCAAAGGCAGGTTGATTACACAGCCCTTGGGGACCAATCACAAACATCTGTGCAGGGACATAGATTGCATTTGGCTGTACCCAAGTATGGGTGTGAAGAACCTAAAGGGAGGAAGAAAGTGAACAAGAAGACAGTGAAACTGCACATTTTGGTTGCAAAGCTTCCGGAATCAAGTTGCTCAAGGCTGTCCTCCCACCGACATTCATTTCTCCCACCACGCCACACAGCTATCTCAGGTGCATTGGGAGTGGTTCCATAGCCCATGTCATCGACTGTATTGAGGTACTGATCTAGTGTTCACAAGGTGATTAGTCTGTCGTGTGCTCTCTTTCCCACCCCCTCCGTACTCTCAGGTAGCAGCAGCAAAGTGCCACCGTGAGGCTGGCTCTGCTGCTGCCGGTAATACAAAACCACAGCTTATAGTGAGAGGCCCAGAACAAACCAATGGGAGCTTCTTCTCTGCCCACTGTAATGTCTATGTAAATTAAGAGGCTTCCATTAAAAATTGAATCTTTTAAATTGAACTGTGCCAGATGAAGACATCAGTGCGGTGTGCAGCCTCCTGGTGACCACAAACCAGGGATAACCTCCCCATCTGCTGCCTCAGGGCTTCCTACCACTGCTTGCTGGTTTGCTACTATCAAATGAACAAAAATAGTTCACATACTTTTTTATTGGTGGGTTAAAGTAATCTGACTGATCCTGCTGGAAAACGAGTGGCAATGGTTTCGAGGATCCCTCCTGCACACAGAGATGCAGGAGGAGTAGTGACATCTGGCAAAGAGGCAGTGACAAACACCACAATTTCAGAGAGCAGCATCTAAGTGCTGAACACATCACACTCATCCAGTAAAAAAACAGAAGTATTTTATGTGTAAACACACACAAAGAAAATTAAATACATGGACAACTGAAAAAAAGACTAGCCCACAGAATAGATGCTTTTGCACCAGACTTTTTGGGTGAACACACGCCTACTTGTGTATGCGCATCTGAGTTCCTGTGGTTATAGCAGGAGTGCACGTCCAAACACATGTCCACAGATGCACCTGCTCCATCCCCATTTAAGTTTTGGGCCAAATGGTCAAGGTATTATTTACACTGGAAAACACTTGAGAGCACTGTGAGAAGCATGCAGCTTAAGCATTTTCCCTGCGGTAAGCGTGCAGAGACACGATACGCTGGACCCCAAGCTTCAGAGGCACTGAGGGGAAGTTGAAGAGTTCAGGAAGTGGCCATGTTTGCTCTCTGCACACTGCCTCTTTGTCCTCCCCCCAGCTGCTCACCCAGGGGCTTTCAGACAGCCCAAATCCCTCACAAGAGATGGGTTATTTCTCTCCATTTTAAGAAGGGGCTATGTTTACAAAGTCACTTTTAATGTGTCAACTGCTATGTGAGGGTCTAGCTGCATACGCTGGACTGTGCCAGAGTTGTGTTTGTAGTCCACAGTGGGTCAAATGTACTTTTTTATTTCCCTTCCCCAACCCCCCCCCCCCCAATACTTGGTGTTGTTCAAGATGGGAGGAATTCGCTCACCCAGCGGGTAACTTGCAGCAGTCTCCCTTTTAAGCTACGCCCAAGAAAAATGGTCTCCCAGGGTGTTGCTTCAGCCAAGTTCAGAGTGCAGCAGCAGTCCCTTGGCATGCTCTCCAGCAAGGCCATGGAGAAGGCACTGCAGAGGCAGAAAAGGCAGCTACATGACACGATGGGGCATTTGCCACATTCACAGAGCCCTCACACAGCAGAGTTTGCTGAGACACTATGGATGCTTAGAGGATCTGTCAACTCTGACCACAGACCATTAAGATATGATGAGAAACATCTGAAGCCTCATAAATTCTGTCCTCTGTAAACATATCAGTTATTTTTCTGTTCTTGTCACAGATGAGGAATCTGTTGAGTGGCATCTTTCAGAGGACTGAAGTCTCAACAGGATTTTTGGCAGTAATCTTATGCGACAAGCCAACTGCTTGTATCTAATGATGTGTCTCACTTTGTACAGACACAAGATAAAATCATGTCTTCGTCTTCTGAAAGATATACCTGAAGCATGTGGATACCTAATGGAGACATGTGTAGCAACCCTGCAGATGGCACAAGTTGTTTTTAAGACAGTAAACTGACTTCCTCTCACTTGCCACAAGATCAAACAGGATCAGATTTACAGATAGAGGACCACCCCAGCAGCAGTAACAAGTTGCATAGTGGCCTGACAGATAAACTACACGGGAATGTTAATAGATACATCTGTAAAGCTATTTACACAAATAATTTGCTATCTTGTGTTATGAGGATAAAAAGACAATGTGAGGTGTTGTGGTTTTTGGTTGTGTGTGTGTGTGTGTGTGTGTGTGTGTTCAGATTAAAGTATGCACTACCCTATATCCACATATTTGAGTATACTGCACATGGTGATCCAGGCTAAAGGAAAACACTGAATCCTGGTGTTCGAAACCCATGCATAATTTGCCTCATGAAAATGGACCCTATTTATTCATTACCAGGAAACTCACTCCCTTCACTAATAATAGTGGATGTGGTGGGGGACTGTTTTCTATCTGGTACCTGTCAGCAGCAAATATGAGCAATTAACATCTCAGTGATTGAGCAAAACAATCCATACTACTCCTGACCTTGAGCAGGCACAACACACGTGAGTGTAAAAGTAAGCCATCATGTGGAGCTGCTAATATGCAACTACAAAAAAACCCCCACCCGAATCTTTTTGCCAAATCACCAGAGCCAAGCAATTAATACAGAGGTGTTCAAACTTCAAAGGAGGAGCACAATTGGCAAGAGTTTGTTGAAAGAATTACAACCAGGCATGGAAACTGGGACTTCTCAGTAGCATATAATCCCTGCTGTTTCCATTTCCTCTTGCTCATTATCGGCACAGACGGGGGCTGAAGATTAGTAAACAGTGGGTGTTTGGGGTGAATTAGAGCATGTGTGATGTAGAGCTAGGTATCCTGGTGGCATTTGTGGGACTTTGTAGAGAGATGTTAATATTTAATGTCACCCAGTACATTCTGTCAGAATGATGAAATATTAACACAGTCCTTGGGGGTGGGAGAATACCAGATAAAACAGAGAATCTATCTTGTCCTCATCCAGGACATGAATAAAATCTGATGGTCAAAAATTTTCTGGCAGATTCCCCCTCTGTAGTCATGTCTGTGGTAAGTTCCCACACTGCTCCAGCCCCATCTAAAATAAGGAAAAGAAAAGCTCAACCAAAACCAAACTCTGGGAGAAAACCCTTTACATAACTGCATATATATATATTTAAAAAAAAATAAAAAATATATATATATATAAAAGGCATTGCATTTTCAGCTAGCACCCTTGGTTTTAGCCACAGGCCACCCCTCTTTTGGAGGGCTGCCACAACAAAAAAGCACCACTATTAAGAAAACAACAAGCCTAGAAAAACCTTCTGTCTCTTGATTGTAAACTGCTGAACTGACATAAGAGACTCCTGAAGAAAGAGTTCTGCACTGCCCATGTATTATGACATACATTGTAAGATACATTTCTAAATGGAGAATTCTTATCTTTGTAGAAGATTCTTCATACAGTTAGAGATATTTCTAACAACCTTAATATATTCTCAGGAACCAAAAAGAGAAGTCGTATTAAAAGGAATGGTGCTGAAGGGTGCTTACAATACTTAACTTCACATAGTTTCTGCGTAGCTTTTTTTATACAGTAAGCTTACTGAACAGGTCCAACAATGTATATTATCTTTCCAAAGTGTATTTTCAAAGCCTGTAGCCCAGTAATAGCTGAATGCTCATACTGGAATGACTAAAAACTTGTGATCAGATAGAAAAGAAGAGAAGCTACCCACAAGCAGGATAATACAGAAATGTCTATTGGCATGACTTTACTGGAGTCAAAGAGAGCTGTGCACCATTTTACAGTACGAGTATCCTAGCCGAAGCTTTTCTTTAAGGGAAAATAAGTCCAAATCAGCAAGAACTTTAGTCCATTTCTTGAATTCTTCCCATGGGTGGTATATTCCATATCAGGAATATCTGGATACTAAATATAGCCACAGATCACAGACTGTGCATATTTGCTGAGCAATTATAAACCAGAAGCAACTTCTCTGCTTTATAAAAGGATGAGATGTTTTATTCCTTGCTTAGGTACAACTGCCAGCAATCCCATACTGATTGGAACTACAGTTGAGTAAGGTCAGCAAGGTCAGATCAAGTTTAAGATAAGATTGTGTGTTTTCCTTGCATTAGCACTTATTAAAAACAAGATTCTCCCCAGAATAAACAGGAGAAAAGGATTCTTCGTATAGGTATATTCACTGCCTGTCACATTCTCATTTAATTATCTGTGTAAATACCATGAATAAATAAATAGCATGAAGTAGGAAAGAAGTAGTTAAAAAATAACAAGGAATTTCAGAGTCCATGAAAAGCATCTAAGTAACAGCCTTGGAGACTAAAGGTCTTTGTTTCCTTAATGAAAAATTCAGCTCTGCTGGGAGATCCTACCTCTCACTCACACACATAAGGGAACACATCCAGGCAAGACTGCCCAGGATTGGCCCAGGTCTGAAAGGATCACTCATTAGCCATCAGGGATGGTTTCAACCCTTGTTCACAATTTGACTGTTTTGTGATGACTTTCAGCATGGAAGTCTTTCAGTCCCATTTTGCACAGGAAGTTCTGTCCTGTAGACCTAGGATTACTGACTCATTGCCCTTAGACTATGCTAAACCTGACAGAAAGTGAAGTATAGTTTTAACTCACCTGCCTGGTTTAGAGACAAACTGCTGATGCCCTATATTGCCAATCTTCAAACCTCATTTCATCGACTGCTGAAACTGAGTCAGTTATCAGAAGACTGTATTGACAGGACATAAACCAACATCTCTACCTCAAAAAGATATGGGGACACCCTGTTGTTCTCAACAGCTAGGCAACTAAAAAGTGTTGGGCTTCTGATGCCTTAGCTATGCAAATTCCTGTAACATGCTTGGGAATCAGCAAGAAGGATAAGCCCCCAAATGTGCATACTGCAATTGAGAATAGAACCAGTAGAATGATATCCTGGCTCAAAACAGCTTGGTACCAGGTCTCCCTCATTAGTAGAAGCTCCACACAAAAATACAATTGAACTTGTGATCATCTGTCCATATCCCACACTTTATTTCTTCTTCCCTCTCCCAAGAGTAAAAGGCCAAATACTCAGTAGAGAACAGAATAATTAAATTTATAGGTAAGTATATAGCTTATGGCTCTGAGGATGTTACCTATGACCAACAGAAAGCTCCAGCTCAGTGTAGTTTGTCCGAAAATTTGCTGCTGACAAAGCAGAAGTAACTCACAGTTCAGTTTCTAGACTGTTCAGCAAAGCTGGCTAGCTCCCCTGCGAGGCTATGTCGTGGCAGTGACCTAAGAGAATAGTGCAGAAGAAAGCTGCACTGGCCTCCTAAAATCCTCCTGCTTGGCCTAAGAAATTACAGCAGCCCCAGAGTAAAGGGAGGACTACAGCATGGGCCCCCTGGGGAAGGCAAGATGATCAATCAGACATTTTAGTAGAGCCAAACACTTCAGGTTGGTCTGTGGGACACATCCCAGCAGAGCCAGTACATCCCAGCATGGCTCCTCATGGAGGATGAGCTGCAAGTCCACACTCCCTGGCTCTCATTGGCAATGCCTTGAAGCATCCACACACACTGCAGGAGTCTAAAGGTGTTTCTTCACCTGCTTTCTTGTCCCTACACGCTGCCAGTGGGGGCTCAGCTACACCAGCTGTGATACAGGCTGTCTGTATCTACTTGAGGTTTCATGATGTTAATAGTTTGGATTTAAGTAAACTTTGTGACATACTTAACTTTGGGCTTTTTGCTGCTAAATGGCACAAGGACTGTTCTCTCAGCTTCCAATGTCAAAGCCAGCACCTCATGTTGCTCCTGGGAATTCCAGTTTTGAAGACCTTTGGTTGACCATGAGGCTATGTCTGTTATTATATACTTAAGATCTATTTAAAGACACTTATTTTATACTTGTCCTTATACCAGACAGGATTCCTTAGTGATAGGGTCTAAGATTCCACAATGCTGCAAGTTACAGAAAATGACAGTGAGAAGAGGGGTCATGTGCTCCATCAGGAAATGAAGCTGGGACCTGAATGTGTCAAAGAGAAGTGAGACTACAGGTTCAGTCAACTCCACTGGACAGAACTGAGGATTATTGCAAACGTGCCTACCGATACTCTGGGTTTTTCCTCTCCAACACAATTACTTCGCAGCAAAGCTCCAAATTTTTAGAAGGAATAAAGGGCATTGGAGTTTTAAAATGGAACAGTGATGCTGCAGTCACGATGGTGGGTTCCAAAAATAACTGGTAGTGTCCACCAGAGAACAGAGGGAGCACCTCCAGAGCCTAACAGAGCCAAGAGAAAAATCCTGGAAAACACTGTCCTGGCCTTGCCTGGAGCAATCCTGCTCCCCTTGCATCTTCTCAGCACTGATCGTGCCCTTGATATAAGGCTGCTGTGGGGAATTGCACCCATGGCTGAACTTAGCAGCCCTTTTGCTAGGCCAGAGTGTGTCGGTCTGTTAGGCCTAACTAAGAAATGGCAATGAGTACTTTCTCATCGCTATACAGAAGGAAGAAGGTGAAAAATACACTTTAAAAAAAATTAAATAAATTGATTTAAAGCTTTTCTTTCTTGCAGGATTTTCCCACTGTATTCTCATTTGTTTCTCTTCATACCCCTCAAAGGACGGCCTGGAAAGCTGTAAATGCCATGGTATTATGTACCATCTGGTATCATCACCATGGTTTCTTTAATGCCTCAGTCTCACTGCTTAGTGAGTGGATGGTGAAGAAATGTGAGAAGAACAAGAGCTTTCAGTCTAAGCAAAAAAGACTAGTCATATACTGCTCCTACTGTAAACAACTATAAGCTCCATTATTCCTCCTAAGAGAAAACTTTCTCAGGGAACTTTTCAAGTAACAAACCAGAAGACAGTAATGACAGTTCTTTCTCTTGGAAGTACAAAATGTCTCAATGTCCTCCTTTTAAGTACTGCCCACAATGACATCCAACTGGGTTTCACCCTGCAATTCACTTGCATTATCAAGGATGTTCTGCTAAACAACTGGTACATTTAACATTAATAAAGAGGGAACCTGTCCAGTTATCTCAAGCTGTTTGTCAGTTACGGAACACTTCATTTTCTAGTTCCCTATAGCAGCTTCAATTAATTTGTCTTCCTCAATTCCAGCTGCCATGCACACTTTTAAAGGACACACAAGTGCAAAAAAACCCCAAACCTGTAATAGAACTTGGAGACACTGATCCAGCAGAGAGTTTCTACAAAGATGACAATAAATGAGGAAATAAATATTGCTTCAGTTCTGCTTAAGGAGACAAATATGCATTGACTCCTCTGAGTAAAATGTTTCACTCTGAAAAACAATTTTATTTGAAATTGAAACTAACCAAGACAAGAACTCAAGTTGTTAATTTACAGTCAACGGACACTAGTCAATTTGATTAAGAATAATCTATTTAAAGTAAGTTGTGCACTGAAAAAAAAAAAAGTTTTCTGACTCTCCCTAAACCCTTTATTCAGCTCGAGTGCAGAACTTTTACTTGAAAAATACAGTAGGTAGCTCCAAGGGACAATATTTCCTAATGATCTGTTGCTGTCTGGCATTAAAAGAGTTTTGGGACTGTCTGCTGACATTTGAGAGTTTCAGATTCCAAGATGCCACCAGAACTATTGATTGGAAAAGTTGGATGTTTAAGGACTATCTTTCTCAGTTACAAAGCACCAGTACTCTGCAGCGGTTTGAAAATCCAATGGGTAGACAGAAACAATGATATAGTGGCAGGTGCTGTCTGTGTGGCCTCAGATGAGCAGCATTCTCTGTAAAACTAAGATAGTCCTACTCGCATATCTTCCTTACCACCATATTGCCATCATTTGATTTTCATTTCTTCCCACTGGAACGGAAGATGTATTCTACTGGGCATTGTTCAAATGCATAAATAAAATTAAACAGCAAGATGTATGACCACATGAAAAATAAGCAGCATCTGACCAAAGAAGTAAGTTTGCACATGTATCTGTGTGCATGAGCATGTGGTTTGTTTACTTAAAACGTGCAACACACGGCACCCTTTATGGTTTACATTTAAACTTCTTTTTAAAACTGTAGCTTCAACAGTGAAAATAAGTGTGAAAATTCTCAGCTTTGCATTTCCATGCCAGAAAAAAAAAAACAAAAAAACAACCAACCAAACAAAAAACCCCACCACAAAACCTAACAACCTAAGCCACCTTTTGGAAATACATTAGGCAAAGTGGATCAGTCACTGTTGGGTAAATCAGGATATGACAAGAGCAGTGACCTTTGCAATGGCTGTGGGGGGATTGATAAGTTAGAGTAAATCAAAGAGAGGACTAAAGACATCAGTCAGTACCGCATAGTGATGCAGTCTGTTTGCCAAACCACAATCCAAATTGATCCAAAAGAATGTCAAAGTAGTATCCTTGAATTGCTAGCTGAGGAACATTTTCTCAGGTGAAAGGAAGAATAGGCAATTCTTCCCTCTCTCCAGCCTCCCCCACCAAGCACTTCCCATTATCTTTGTCTTTCCATTAAAATGCTGCCTTGCTGATGCTAGTCATAAACCCAGTTACCATCCTGTTTAGGTTACTCTTAAAAAGAAGGTTCTTGATTCATGCCACTCTTAAGCTCTGAAGTGCTGCCTCAGCAGCTGGAGCTTGCAAGTTACCTTCAAGCACCTACATCTTTCTTCAGGGACTAGGGTAATTTAAGGGCAGCTATAAGGTCCCACTATTTTCAGAGCCTGCTGGTGAGGAGAGCTAATGAGGCACCATCTGCTGTTTTCCAGCAGAAGCAGCAGAAACGCCGTTGATCTAGGGTGGCAGCTCTTGTACTAAACTGTTCACATCACTGCTTTAGAGAAGGAAAAATAGAACAAGAGTTGGGGAACAAAAAAGAAGTTAAGGAAAGCATTCTTGAAAAAAGGGGCCAGTGCATAGCTCTGAGCCACCAGGTACACAAACTGGTCTGGAGAGACACTGTGTCTGCTGGAACTCATTTTACCTTAATTCCCAAGAACAAGTACTTTAAGGATTGTAATTTTCATAATCACTATCACTGCACTCATGCTTTCAGTGTTTCTCTTGCCTATAGAGAACTTTAAGCTGAGAAAAAGAAAAAAAAAAAAAAGCCAAGAAAAAAAAGGCCAACCCAACAGTATGGGTCACAGAACTCATTACATAGTCTATCATTTAATACTCAGAACTACAGTAGATTAAATTTTATATACCCTCAAGGTTGAGTGGGAAGGAAGTCATGCTACTAACCAAATCATGCGGTGTAATGTTATAAACCTGGGGGCAGTCTGAACCTGCCAGCCTTTGTCTGTGCCATGTGCTCTCATGTGTGCTGCCAGGTACCTCCCTTACCAAGAAATTCCAAGTTCTCAGCTCTACACATCACACTGTAAAGATGTCTTTTCTGCTGTTTAAGACAGTTTGTTGTATTCAGCCGTATCACTGAGCATGGCTGATCTGGGATACATTCACAAGCAGTCACACTTGTCTTGTTTCCATTGCAGCCAGGCACAGCACCCACACCTATCTTTCAAGCAAAGCTGCCTGGACAATTCAGCTTTATGTAGCTGGCAGGCTCAGCTGTTAAAGGGCATTACTCTGACACATGACTCTTCACAGAACAGCAACACACATAATTGGACAACAGGTTGCGGTGACAATGAAGTAACACATTATCCTATCCAGTTTCTAGGACTTAAAGGATTTCCCTGCTTTCCATGCCTGATGATGTCCTCTTAATATTGAGACACTCATGTTAAGCAAGTTACAAAACTGATCTCTTACTGTGGTGAAAAATGGATCTGCTGAATGATGCAAGGCTCCACTAACTTTTAGTTATGCTTATGTAACTCCATAGTTTCACAGCTGCTAATAATTAGCAGATGACCTGCATAAGCACTAGACAAAAGAGAATCCTGCTTCATCACTTCGAAAACAAGCTACCAAAACATGAATAATGATTTTTTAAAAATCTTCCATGATTTTTTCTCAGCAGAAATCAAACACACACAGCATAACAAATTCAACACAGCTTATAACTGAAGATCTGAATGGTTCCTTGTTCATAGCATTTGGATTTGAAACACAGATGAAACTCACAGCTTAACTCTTTCCACGGTGCACTTTAAATGCTTATCTGTGTTCTCAGTTTCCAGATCAAGAAGTGCTCAAGTGATTTTGTTATTTTTGTAGATAAATTCAAACTTG
>VWYK01011336.1:0-18510 GCA_013399775.1 Semnornis frantzii
CCCTCCTCAGAGCTTGGGGGATACACTGCATTGTGCAAGCAACACTTGACTCCAACTACCCACTTCAGCAGGAGTGCATCAACCAAATCAGAAATTCAGGAGCATGGTTACAGCTGAGTCAACCTGTTAACAGGTTTCAAGTCATTCTCCAGCTGCCTGCACGCTGATCATTCACAAACAGCTTTAGAGATGTACCCCAGCAGTTTCCTTTTGCGCAGGATTGGGTTGTTGACAGAGTGGAGAGGTTTGAGGCTGACTTTGAGGTCTTGGATTCTCATGTTGGCGAGCTGCTCTGCATGAGCCTGCTGTATCCCCGCAACCATGGCCTGCAAGGGAAAGAGCTGCACTCAAGGTTTTGATTAGCTTCTTTGTGAATTAAAGAACAACATATGGACAGTGTTAACCACAGGTTAAAACCCACCCCTATGCACCAAACCCCAACGTGCTCCAGAGATAGCAGAACTGTATCTGCCAGACATGATTAGAATGGCAGTCACTGACTAGGGGACAATATATCCTGAGCTCACTGGGGCTGAATAGGACAAAGGATCATCTCTACTTCTGATGTTTACAAGCTCAAGAGTGCTGAGTGAACTCCTCTTTGAGCAGACTTCAGAGCAAGCCAGAAGGGCTATTCATTTGCTGCTAATTAATGAGGTCATAGCAGCAGCCAGGTATAAAATATGAGGGAAAAGAGCTACAGAAGAGTCCTCAGGCCTGTTTACTGCCAGACTCTGCTCCCTGCTTGTTAACACATGGCTGCTATTTAGTGCCAGTCTTGGAGCATTTTCCCCTAGTCCAAATTTCATAGAATCACAGCATTGTTTTGGGCAGGAAAGACTTAAGGTCATTGAGTGCAGCCATTCTCTAACTCCAGCAAGGCTGCTGCTGAATCATGTCCCTCAGCACCACATCTCTGCCTCTTTTAAACTCCTCCAGGGAAGGGGATTCAACCACCTCCCTGGGAAGTCTGTTCCAGTCTTTGAGAATCCTTTCAGTGAAGAAGTGTCTTCTAATGCCCAACCCAAACCTCTCCTGGTGCAGCTTGGGGCCATTTTCTCATTCCATTTCAAATGAAACTGTTCCCATTTTCCTACAAAGATCTCAGGCTCCCATTAAGGTCTGAGCTCTTTATCTGCATAACACCATCTGAAGGAAAACAGTTGAATCATCCAAGAGCTATCCAGCTCTCCTGTGCAGCATCCTTGGTAAAATAAAATGTTGTTGAGACCTTGTCCATCATCAGCTGGGCAGAGGGCAGGATGTTATCAAGTGCCTCAGTGGAGTTGAGCCAGGGATGGTCCAGCACACCTTCAATGGTCAGCCGCTCCTCGGGTTTGACCTTCAGCAGCCTGGGAGAGGAATCAATCAGTCCATAAAGAGGTCTTTGTTGATTTACAATGTGCTGCTCTGTCTGGGATCAGAGCACCCAGCAATTTCTGAGCATCAGAGGGGCCAAACCCCTCTAGGCATCTCCTAACAGCTAAAGCACTACGGTGACTCAAAAGCGGTCTTTCTACCGGTTTCCCCTCACCCTTGCTGCGGTGATATTTTATTGCTATCACATCTCATTCAGTTACATTCAGCAACTTAGAGTGAGGAAAGATGTTGAAGGCCATTTTCCTAGTACCCCTGGGCTGCTGAACTCTATATTCACATCCTCCCAGACGGGAAATTATCTCCCAGGTGAACTGGAAATGATCCAAACTGGCAGTCTCTGGAAATACACACCTAGAGCTCCCCCATATGGCAGCCTATACTTGCACCAAGGATCTGGGCATGGGGAGGTAAGGTAAAGTTTCAGAGCTGGAAACCTCTTTGCTCAGTTAACTGCTTTCACTATGTAACTTAGCTTTCCTCCCCCTGCAAAAGCCTCAAGTAATGGACACTCTGTCAGGCAACAGCATGCCAAAATGAGACAGAACCTGGTTCTGAGATCTCTGAAAACTCCATGGAATCAAATTTTATTAGAATGAAATCCTGGGGGGAAAAAAGAAGACATTTTTGCAGAGAAACTTAGGTTCTCAAGTTAATCACAACTCTTCAATGGAAAACATGTCACACACAGTGCTGACAAATTATCCCGAGCCTAAATCTGAAGCAGAATGACTTGATGAGTCTGTGACACTTTCTTAGACAAGGCTCTAAATCAGCACCCTAGCTGCGAAGCAGAATTGTTCAACGTAGCAAGGAAGTGGAAACAACAATTACAAAACATCAGCAGGACCACAGGCTAGCTCGTAAATTTCTCTTGCAAGGTTGTGCTGCCAAACAGGTCGTACTTTCAGTTTTGATACCAGACCCAAGACGAATGCATTCTTGTCTGCAGGTATTCACAGCCCTAACCCATTATCAAGCACTCCAGCTCATAAAACTTGAGGTCAGAAATCAGCTCGACAAGCTTGAGAGGAAGCAGCTGCTTGAATGCAAAATATGACCTCCAGAAGCAAGATTCCATATGAAGAGCATTCTACATAAATAAAATGTAAAGGCAGCCAGGATTATATAAAGTCTCAATGTATTCCTGCACCATAAACCCAGGTTGGACTGGCTGGAAAAGACAAGTAGAAAAGGGAGTCCTGATGGCATCAGTGAGGTGAACTGAACCCAAGGAACAACATTCTGTGTGCTGAGTTTCACGGGCATTTTAAAAGACAGTGAAACCTATTGACTGTGGAGCTTCTGAGTGACAACAAAGAGTCAACCTTGGTCTGTAGTTTCTCTGGTGAAAGGCTGTGGGCTCTCCTACACTGCTGTAAGCAGGTCCCAGCATCCTTTCCAAACATTAAGTCCTTGGAGATTTTACAGCACAGAGGCAGCAGTGACAGTTTAAAACTATTTAAAGCATCAATTATTTTTTACTCTTTGTCTTGCTTTTATCCTTCCACAGTTTCTCTGGTGATACAAACACAGGCAGTCTCTCTCACAGGTTAAAAAGTGAGGTCAGGACCTAATCAGTGCCACATTCCTGCTTTCAAACAGGACCACAGGATCACAGGTTTTGAAACATCTGCAGCTGAGAGATGTGCACTGCATGAAAAATTGTTTCCATTAGCATTTAGAATAAAATATCAATGCAAAACCTTAGCTCATAGTCTGACACCTTGTGACAGATCCTAACCTTCCTTCCCATGCCTCTATCAGCTCCTTTCTGACTGTGCATTATGTGCACAGGGTTTTAAGGGACAGATCTACCAGATCCTATCACGCCACCTAAATGCCCCCTGATTTTAGCAGGGTTTTAAACATCAGCAGGAGAGGTATGTGCCTAGGGAGCATTGCAGATGTGGCAGGCAGTTGTCTGTACTGTTCTGAAGCAAGGCAGTCTTTCATGTTCCCCTTGCAGGTTAAATGCACAACGCACTCTGGCAACCTCAGAGACGGGAGACATCAAAAACTGAACACAACAGCTGGGGAGGGGAGAAGGGAGGGAAGAGGAAAAAAAGAGGGAAAGAAAAATATTTACCAGGTTTCATTTGTGCTGAATACGACAGAAAACGTTTCAGCTGTGTGTGCTGCAGACCACTCCCCCCCGCCTCTGGAGAAATCAGCCCTCAGTGATAATGCACTTCATTTATTTTTTTTTTCCAAGTGATTTTTCCAATTTCTTAAGACAAGCAAGGAGCAATACAACCTTTTCCTCCACTGACTCACTTTCGCACAATGTCTTTCGCCATTTCTGAGATCTGGCTCCACTCTTCCTCTGGAAATTCAAAACTTCCTGTCATGATCTTTTTCCGCATGTCCTTTGGGATTGTCCGACTGTGGTGTTTGGAGTAAAACGGAGGGTATCCACACAGCATCACGTAAATAATGACACCCAGGGACCACAAGTCACAGCTCTGAAAGCAAGGAAACGATCACTTTGGGGCGCGGTTCGCGGCAAGCGGCGCTGTAGCTACGTCAAAAGTTCTACCTGGTGCTCCTAGGGGGACAGAAACACAGCTCAGCCTCCTCCTAAAGGTCCGGCTGAGGACCTTCCCAGATAAATACAGGGAACAGGGAAGCACAAGATAACTCCACACTGCCAAGCTGAACTACTTCCAGTACCCAGAAGCAGCTTGCTTAGAGAAATGCCCCTGTGATTGTGCTATGTAATGGTAAGTTGTCTGGAACAGCCAGAGAATCGGAGCTGTGAGCAAGCTGCACATTGGTTACATCTCTCAGGATATTTGCACCCTCGACTTTCAGTATCAGAACATAAACCAGGCATGGTTTAGACTGCACAAAGAAACAAACAAGCTAGCAGAGATATCTAATCAGAGATGTCTGTCATGAAAACTGCACACCCTGAAAGCTATGGAAGCTTTGGAAGGCCAGGAGCAGTGCTCCCTGCTGCCCTCTCTCCCCAACCCTTGCACCAGTGCTACTGCTGATAGCACAAGGTAATTCAGGAGGTGGATCCAGACAAAAAACAGCTCAGTAAAGGTGAAAGGCAGATCTCTTCCCTGTCCAGATCACCATATTCACACAACACAGACAGGAAGGAGGCAAGAGGACAACAGCCTAGACCTCAACTGAAGCTTCTGTTGGACTGTGTCCTTAAAGATTTGTCCCTGTGATCCCTTGGTTATCGCATGGTGCAGGCTAGCAGGATGTGTTCTGACCCTGGCCATCCACTCCAAACATTCCTTTTGTGTCAACGTTAACATTTGTAGAGCTAATGATTTATTTTTACTAGCCTGGTTCCCAGCCCAGCAGTCCTCCAGGAGACTCCAAAGGTTTATGCCAGCACAAGGATGGCCAGGAACATGCTGCCAAGTGTCAGCAGAAGCCTGAACTCCAGCCAGGTTCAGGTGACCATGGAAGCACATGCAAGGGCAGATCTGGGGGCCGAGGGAAGGTCTGTGATCATCTTGCACAGAGAGAAGTCTGCAGAGCTGGCAGCTGAAGTAACCTCAACACCACTGGGTCTGCACCATATTCCACCACCTACCTCTGGGACAGCACCAACGTACCTGAAGCTGCATTGAGAAACTCAGCAAACAGAATCCCTGACTCCAAGATGAGGCCCTCAAAGGCCCTTCTGATGGGAATACATTTAGATCAACTCATACATCAGTGTATTAAACCCCTAGCTTCTGGCTTTCACAAAGCATGTGGATGCTAACAACAGAAGAAACCCCGAGGAGTTACCCCACATTTGCTTTCCAGCAAGTTGTTTAAGCCAGTCTCAGATGGCTCTAGAAGTCTAAATGTCTATTTAGGTATTTAAATATATCCAGCTGTTTTTCCACTAGCTGGAAAATGAAATGGGACTTTAGGCATGTAAGCAGGAAATAGGTGTCTCAATTTTTCATGGATATGGTTCTCACATTCTATTTCTCAAGAGTCAAGCCCCTCCAGTCATGACATACTCAGCTCTGACCCCACACACACAACTTAAAAATACTCAAGAACCAAAGATGTGGGGTTTCACCTAATTTAAACCTGGTAGATAGAGCTGCTGATCGTGAAGGTGGATCCGAGGCATTCCCACTCTGGCTCTGAACTGCTGTGAAAGGACAGTGTACCTGGAGTCTATCACAGGCTATTCTGGGGAACAAGGCACATGCCAGAAGCTGCTTTTGCAGTGAGTCACACTTGGCAAGGTGAGGATGAGGTTGCTGCTTTCAGCAGCCTTTCCAGTTAGTGGCACTATGGCTGAAAGCAGTTCAGAGTGACCCATCAGCTCCTTAAATGAAACGTGAAAACACCATCACTGTCACATCATAAACTTCTAAGGTAAGGCACCTGAACCTTCTCAGTATCTGAGTTAACTTCAGATGGTATATGATTTCAAGGATCTTCCATTCTCTACAAGAATATGACCCAGATTTTGCTCCATGTGCCATGACCAGGACACTCTGCTTCATTAAAAGACCAAACCAGCTACCAAACTGTTAATATGAACAGTGAGCAACCACTTCCAGGTGTCTCTGGAACTGCTTCTACTCCCCTGAAGAGGGCTATTATTGGAGAGTAAATCTGCTGTAATCCACAGAAGTGGAATTCTTGGCCCTGCCTTGTGAGACTTTCATGAAAAACAACCTTCCCTGTGGCTGGGGTTCACACAAGACAAGGCAGAAGAAACTATATTGCAAAGGCTATTGGCATGTGTGTGAGAACTCCTTATAAGAAGTGTCTGGCTCCATCATCAATCTGTCTCCAGGGTGGAGAAGAGAGAATCACAACCCTCAAGAAGGCAGATCTGTGATTAGGAAACCTATGCAGCCCAATTTAGTGAAAATCATCTCAGCCCATCCTTGCTTTAGCTCTCTGTAGAAGGCTACAAAAAACCATGATACCACATATTAATTCCCTGTAGTGCTTGGTGGGTTAAGCCAAGCCTGAAGCTGGAATCAGTGTAGATACTTTAACTGCAATCAGAAACCAGGTAACTTTAACCAAAACTGACCCTCTGAAAGGAAATTCTGGGGTTCAACCATTGCTAAGCCAGCAGCAGACATTGCTAACACAGAGGAAACTGTTTTGGAATGACCAGAAAGAAGCAGAACCTTTCAGGACATTTGCTGTCATTACTCTGTCCAGACTCCAGCAGTAGTTGCCACTGCCCATGGCTACTGCTACAGCCAACACAATACACTACTGCTCATTCTGCAGATCCCCAACACAGAGAAGGTATCACTACACCTGCCTGACCCAGAAACTCTGGCTGACAGCAGAAGAGATGTTTTCTTTGAACCAGCCCCTTGTGGAGGTGTGAGAACTTCCCATGCAGTCACACTCCAGAAGAAGCATTCTACTCTCTCCAAAATCTTGTCAATATCTAGTGCTCCTTCAGTGGTGGTTGTAATTCTTTTTCGTTAATTAAGGAATCATTAATTAAGCTTGGGCAAAGTGTGCATGTCATTATTTGCTCTAGCAGAGCACAGAGCCTGCAGCACCCTTTAGCATGTCACTTCTAAACAAAGACAGACCTGCACAGATGATTACCTTCTGATTTGCCAATTCAGCTGAATGAAACCTGCTCTGAACCTTACACATTTAAGGGGAAAAATAACACTCTCCCTGGCCACTCCTCTTAGAAAAGCCAAAGGAATCACACTTTTGAGCAATACAGCCCCAAAGCTGTTCTGTTTTACAGCTGAAAACACAGGTGTACACACAATAGCAAGCAACATGACAATTCCCTGCTGCTTCCTAGAGATCCTGGTTTTTACTCAGTGGGAGACATTTGGCTTGTTAGAGAGATTTCTGCCAGGGATCAGAACAACTTTTATTGTTCCTAGCTCTAAGTGTGTAATTTCAGGGCAATAAAGTTTATTGCCTTAGGTGATAAATGATGTCTACAGACTACTCCTGCAGCAGGTACATCCATGGAGTGGGGAAGAGACTGTGCTTTACAGATACTGATTTGTGGATTGCTTCAGAGCTTACCTTGTTATAAGTGTAAGGTGTTGGAGAGGTGGGGATAATACCAGACTTTTCTTTCTGATGCCTTCTTTGTGCCTCCAATACCTGTTGTCATGAGAAGAAAACAAAAATAAGGCAAAAGACATCTCATAGGAGCACCACAAAAAGCAATACCTACACCAAAGATCAGCCTGATGCTTTTTCATTCTTATGAAATGAACTTATTCACAGATTGCATTGGGTTGGAAGAGACTCTCAAAAGTCACCTTGTCCAAGCTCCCTACAGAGAGCAGGGACACCTCCACCTAGATAAGGCTGCCCAGGGCCACGTTGAGCCCAGCTACTGAAGGTTCTGTCAAACTCCAACTGTTCTTCTCAAGAAAAATCAGAACTTTCTACATGTCAGCTAAAATAGTTTGCTGCTTTGGATGAAGATCTCAGTTTTGCCTGAAGTGTTCACACTTCTTTTGTTCAAAACCTCAAAACACCTCCATGCTTTGGAACTAGAACCTAAAGTGTGTTTGGAGGCTCCAGAGGTGTCACTTTTAGCCTCTCCCTTGGACAAATCACATCTAATGTGTCCTTCATTGATCAAACCTAGGTTTCTTTAAAAAAAAAAAAAAAAAATTAAAAATCTCTGTTTAAATATGGTTAGGAAAATGTTTCTACAGCTTTGGTAGTTCACTTGCTTCATAAACCCTGTCTGTAGTGCATGTGGCCCTTCCCCAGCAGGCTCCAGATGAGGATGCGTTTGCAGGGCACTCAACTGTGGCTGCATGGTCTGATCCCTGCAATTGCTCCTCCTAGTCATTAAAGGCTGCTGCCATGCCCAGAACTGTAATTAAGTATCTATGGCTTTCTCCTCATTTTCTTCAGGAATCCAGCACAAAGCACAAAAGAGTGGGGAAAAGCAGCACTACAAACCCCAGCCTGTCTGTAAATGATAGATTAGTTCTTAATGCATGCTGACAAGGAGGTGAAGCCAGGGTGAACAGTTTACCTTGAAAGGTTGCTGCTATACAATCACTCAAAATTCCTGCACTCAGAAGCAGCCATTAACAGGCCAGCAAAAGCTTTTAAAATGACATGGTTATGGAGGCACAGGCAATAAAGATCATGATTGCCCTTCAGCCTAGAGCTGCAATCATTTGTTACCTGAGGTGCTACGTAATATGGAGTGAACTGTGGTGTCATCAAGTCACCTTGGTCTACTTTGGCAAATCCAAAGTCACACAATTTAACAGGTGCATCCTAAAACAAGAAGAGGCTTCGTTACAAAATCTCATTGTGTCAGCTTTTCTAACACCTATTTCCTGCCTTCTCATCTTACCTTTGCCACACAGAGCCCCCTTTTGTATTCAGACCCTTACCAACCCACAAAGCAAGTAAAAGGATGAAAAGACATCTTAGAAACAGTAATTTTTGTATTCTTGGGTGCTCTGGTCAAAAACAGTGCCCCTCTTAAATCTGGAAAGCACTAAGTATATTCTACAGAGGTCATTGCTTGTGCAGAGTGGTTATGAGGATGAGAAGAAAAAGCAGACAAGTTCTTGGGTATATTAAAGCACCTATGATGATGTAAAATCATCTTGATGACACCTAAGGAGTAAATGTGACATAGTGATCATCATCTCAGCAAAACAGGATTCAGTACTGAGGTGGAGAACCAGACCCACACGGACAGTCTGTCTCCAAGCAGATCAGAGTACGGAAAAACACGAAGCCAGAAGATGTCATTCATTTTGCCACCAAAACATAGCATAAATACCATTTTACAACTACAGTTCTGAAAATTACCATTGAGCCATCTTAGAGGACTCAGCAGTAAACAAAGAACACCAAAGTCTTCATCTTACCAGAGAGTTATCCTTGAAGAGGAGATTCTCAGGCTTGAGGTCTCTATGTGCAATGTTTAGTGAGTGGCAATGCTGCAAAGCCAAAGCTATCTGAAAGAGGGCACAATAAATCAACCACAATTACAGAAGTCCTCCTTTAACCTGTGCAGTTATTTTAGCTTTAAAAAAGGACATTGCCAGCAGAGCTTAGTTACCAAACATTTTCACTCCACTAGGGTAGAGTTCTGAGGTAGGACAAGCCTGGTCATACCACGTCTCAGTGCAGTAAAGCAACAAGTGGGAGCTGTAACCCACCAAGCTATTCAGTTTGTGTTTCACTCCAAGGAGAGAGAAAATAAAAGCCATCTTGTACTGGGCTTCCCAGCCATCTCAGTTTGACCAACTCAGTGCATTATTAGCCCCCCAGTAGTGAAACAGATCATGAAAGTGTCCTTTTATATGCTTGGTCTCCAAGGTCACTACAAGTTGCTCTCCAGCAACTGCGTTCTGTTAACAGTCAACAGCAAGTTCTTGCTTCAGGATTTCAGGGAATATTTAATTGCAGTTGCTACTGACTTAGGAGTCACCACTGAGGCAGTTTTATTCTCTAGTTCTGGACAGCATTCCCTGCAATTTAACTCATTTCATAGGATATTAGACAGAAATTTGTTACTTGATTCTTCTAGAGACAGCTTCTTACACTGCTGTGGTTTAGAAAGCTGTGACCCAGTCACAAAAGCTCAGACTGTAGACTGGAAAGTGCAATTAATTGAAGAAAACCAAAGCATAAATACTTAAACAGCATTACTGAAACAAGGTAAGGCAAAGCCACACAACCCTTATTTGATAAAGTATTCCTTCTGGCTTCTGCAGGATCCTACCCAAACCCTTAGTGAAGTGTTGCGTCCTTAGAAGGCTGCAAATTATTGTGGTGAGAGAACTTCAGTATTAACTCATCTCAGAAACAAATATAAACACATTCCCAGAAGCAAATGAGGCAGCTTTGTGACAAGTTTTTAACTGTTACTGGATACAAGGAACTAAGACCTCTAGTTCAAGACAATGATGAACCACTAAATGAAAAAGTGAGACTTTTAACATTTTCAAATTCCATTTTGTATAAACATTAAAGCAAAGAGTTACTTGGGACATGAATAACCCAAGTGTAGACACAGAATTCAAACCACACTCTTGTCTTTTAGTGTAGTTTTAAAGGATCTTCCCACCATGTTACTCCTGGAGACTGCCTTGCAGTGTCAAAATCAAACGTCCCAAAGAACATGAAAATTAACTGTCAAGAACAATTCTGCACTCATGGCTAATTTCTCTGTTGGGTGACACCACAAAGGTAACAGTACAATCAGCATCTCATCAGAAACAAGTCAAAGCACAAGACAGAAAAGCAAGCTGAAATGGTTTGGCTTTTTGCCTCAGTATCAAACATCTCCCCAGCTTTGGGGGAAGTAAGTGATGGAGTTCTGGATAAATTCACAAAGAGTCATGCCAGTTCCTGACAAATATCTTGTCTCATGTTTGCTTTCCTTTATTCAGTTCAGTGATCACTGGTGTGGAAGCAGGACATTCATACCTCCAGTATAGCCTACAACTCATGTGTCTGTTGTTTGGATTGCCAATAATCTCTGCCAGAAGTAAGCAATGGCAGCTCCAGCACTCAGCTTGGTGCCAGTTTCCATGCAGAAGAGCACAGCCATTTTGACAGTAATATCCTTCTGCCTTGTGGTTCCTTACAGCAACCTGATGCTCCCCTCCTGTGGCTATCACTACACACAGCCATACCACCCTTCCTGCAACCTTCCCATTAATCCAAGTTTTCTGGCTGGACACCACAAGTCAGCCAGAAAGCTGGGATGTAAAAGGGAGTACACTCATCCCAGAACTGATGCTGGGGATCCTCACATTGAACCCCATGGAGCCCCTTCTGCACTGCCATTCTGCTTACTTCAGCAGGACACAAGCTAATCACAGCAGCTGTACTGCTAAGCAGCAAACACCTGATGGACACCAAAGTCTCTACTAATAAATACTGTGGGTGCTCTAAAACATAACAGTCAAGAGTGAGCCGTGTGGAGAAGATGAGAAGGAAAACAACATCAGAACAAACACCACAGAAAGCATGCACTATGGTGGTACATTCCTCTGGTCACCCATGAGAAGCAGGGCTTCCATAAAACCAAACACAGACCCCAGCTTGAACACCACTGGCCCAGGACACATTATTGTCTGCTGCAAGAGAAGTCATCACCCCCACCCAAGAGGTGAGGGAGACACCAAGTCTGTGTCATGGCCAAGAGTGATTCTCAACCTGGATTTCAGGAGCCACACGAGGTCTGGTGAGAGCCTGTGCACTGGTGGAGGGAACACTTTGATTGCAACAGTGAGGGATAGAGCAGGAAGAGTGAGCTAGAAGAGAGTTCTGGTGAGGTGTTCTGTAGGCCAGGTTAGGAGAACCATTGCTGAGGACAGCAGAGACACCAGGGTCCCAACCCAGAAGAACTAGCCCACACCTTCACATTCTTTGCTTCTATTAGAACTTTGGCATTGTCAGGTTATAACAAAGCAGGCAATGAGCATCGGATCAGAACTGAGGATTATTTTAGCTTCCTTTTTTCCCACCCCTCCCAGCCCAAGGAATTGTTAAATACTTTAGCCATTATCATTCATGGATTTGCTTATACATGGGGGTTAACTTGCCTGCTTTGTTACTTGGCTTGCTTGCTTCTCAGTAAAGTGCCGGTGCTGGCTGATTCTGTGAAATAGCTCTCCCCCTTCCATCATCTCCATTACAATTAGGAGCCGAGCCCTGTTCAAAAGCATTTCATTTTGTTATATGAAAAATAATCAGAAAAGAACAGAATTGCTAAGCTAATAATGCATACTTCACATCTACCAATGCAGGCAGAGAGAGAGAGAGACAGACAGACAGACACTTGCTTCTCCTACAGGTGTTAGAGCTGTTTTGGTTCTATACTTCTTTCCCCCTGCAGGGTTTTCTGGCTCCCAGCACAATCTTGAGTGTCAGCCAAAAATCTACACTTAGCTCTTCATGTTGGGCTCCCACATCCAGCTGGAACAAACACTATGGACATGTCTACGTGGATGCAGACAGTTACATGCAAGCTCCACCCACACTTTCCACCAGCAAGCCAGCTTGGACCTGGAAGCCATTTAGATACATTAATGTCTAACTCTGCCCTCACAGAATCATACAGCAGGTAGAGTCTTGCATTAGACAAGCTGAAGAGCTTCCAGGCTGGAGCTGCCTTAGAGCACGGCGTGCACTGGTCTGCACTCATACCTGCAGGCATGAAGACCTGACTAACTGTCTGCTTAGGCACTGAAGATGGTCTTGGCAACTCAGAAGCAGAAGGTTGAGAAATTATCTTCACTGCTTTTGGATCTGGATACTCTATCTCATTTTCATTTACAGTTTTATTGCCATAATTGTGAAGGGCAAGTAGGAAGCATGGAGATCAGGCCTAAACCCTCAAGAAACTAACTTCTAGTTCTTCTCACCACACAGCAACCTCGGGTCTCAGATCTTTTAATTTTCCACCTCTGGTTTATTCTCCCTCAACTAACACCCAATTAGAAGACAATGTTTTATCCCAGGCAATATTCATGTATGAAAAATAACACAGAATCACAGAACTGTCAGGGTTGGAAGGGACCTCCAATATCATCCAGCTCCAACTCCCCTGCTATGGGCAGGGACACCTCACACTAGATGAGGTTGCTCAGAGCCCCATCCAGCCTGGCCTTAAAAACTTCCAGCGATGGAGCTTCCACCACCTCTCTGGGCAACCTGTTACAGGGTCTCACCACCTTCGCAATGGTCTGCTTCATACTTTGCTGTGTGCATTGTAAGCAGGACAATGTATTGAGAGTTTAGAGGGCAGAACTTGGTATTTTAAGATGTAGTTCTCTCTTTCTTCCTGGTACTCTGGGCTTCCCCAGTGTATTACCATCACGTAAAAGGATCTCACTTACAATTCAAGGTAGCAACAGAAGTCACAGCTCCAATCCTGCTTTAATGATGCTTTGAAAGCAGGAGGAGGTCCACAGGTTTCAATTTAATTCAGACTACTAAGGCATTACCAAAGCAGGACAGAATCTAGAAGCTAATATACTCTCTCAGACAAGGCAGCTATCACAGACTGAAAAAACTAGGAAATTAAGTTGAATTCAAGACCAGGAGTAAAAGAGACAAATCGATTCAACTATGCAAAAGGTCTGGGCATTGACAGGGGAAAACAGAGGGTTCTTTAGTCTGAAGTACAAATAACATATCTGGAACCTCCCAGAAACATTCATTTTGGTCACTCTGTGATTAAAAAGAGAAAGACAAAACAAATCAGACAACCAAAAAAGCAAACTCCACTATACCTTGGCCTACAGATGGAAAGAAAGCTGTGGGAATGAATCACCCTATGTAATCTTACCTTGGGCTGGATTCATGTGGGAACTGCACACTGTTAGCATAAACTTCAATAATCTGAACAATATTGGGATGTGTTGCACACATCATGTGCAGACGTACCTTGAAGAGAAGGGAAGAAGTGTTACTGCACACAGTGACAGGCACCTGACCCATTTCTGCTCCTCCCTCTGCCCCCAAACTACAGTGCACACACAGAGGTGCCTGTGTGCTGCCAGTTGTGCTCAGCACCAGTCGCATCCAGTTCAGAGTGAATCAGAAAGACAAGAAATGCCTACAGGGGTTGATGTGAGCAGCCAACAGCCATCACACTGCTCAGACCAAGACAAGGTGATCATACATTGCCAACCTGTTTGTTACAGACCATGGAATGAACCCCAGCAGAGTGCCAGAAAATGTCCAGTCTGGGATTTAACTGAAATGTAAAGCTGGAACTCACTTTAAAGTAGCAATAGATGTATGACTAAAATAAAAAAAATGTGAATAAAACATGAAATTCCATAATTCCTTATGGACTGATGAACTAGCACTCAACACATGAAACCTCATCTCCTGTCCTTTCTGAAAGAGGTACCCAAGGAATTTTCCCCTCTGTAAAGCTACCTGGATTGCTAAATCAAGCCAAGGTTTGACACAAGTTGTAAACAGATTGCCTTTTTTATTGGAAATTTTAAATGAGAATTCTGCTCAGTAGCAAGAAATGGCGGTTGACTAAACCTTAAGGACAATTAACACTTCCTTCACTTTCATGACAGCTTGAATGATTGCCCAACATTTTCAGCAGACTGAGCATGGTACCTTGGCACGCTCCTGACAGCCACAGCGAGTCACAAATGGCATCAGGGAGCTGATTTATTTCCTCTTGCATTGAGAAACCTTTACCTTTAGAAGGCAATTTGAACGATTCTTGGCAGTTCTTAGGGCAGTGACATCTAAAAGGGAGAGGTACCAGTACCTGAAGTGGGTCTACAAGAAAGTTTGGGAGGGACTTTTTACAAGGGCTTGTAGTGACACAATTAGGGGCAATGGCTTTGAGCTGGGAGAGGGGAGAGAGAGATTGGAGATTTGGAAGAAATTCTTTACAGTGAGGGTGGGGAGACACTGGAACAGGGTGACCAGCCAGACTATGGTTGCCCTGTCCTTGGAGGTGTTCAAAACCAGGCTAGATGGGGCCTTAAGTCAGTGGAAAATGTGCCTGCCCACAGCAGGGGAGTTGGAACTAGATGATCTTGAAGGTCCCTTCCAACCCAAACCATTCTATGATTCACTGCCAAATCCCCACCTCAGATATCCTACCTACCTAACACACAGGCAAAAAGGTACCTTCAAATGTGCTAGCAGCACCTAATTCCACAGCAGTAAAGCAGCACAAATGGCCAAAAAGTCTATATTCATATTATTNATGGCTTTGAGCTGGGAGAGGGGAGAGAGAGATTGGAGATTTGGAAGAAATTCTTTACAGTGAGGGTGGGGAGACACTGGAACAGGGTGACCAGCCAGACTATGGTTGCCCTGTCCTTGGAGGTGTTCAAAACCAGGCTAGATGGGGCCTTAAGTCAGTGGAAAATGTGCCTGCCCACAGCAGGGGAGTTGGAACTAGATGATCTTGAAGGTCCCTTCCAACCCAAACCATTCTATGACTTCCTGTACTGAAACAAAATTAATTCTGAACTATTCCTGTTATACCACATGGGATGTAGGAAGAAGAGCAGCTTTAAAATGCAGCTCTGTAGATGACACTTTACACCTGTAAAAGAAAGGTACAAAGACTGTTTCACCCATCACCTCATCCTACAGAAGCTGAGCACAGCAAGGCAGGAGGATCAAACCCAAGGAATCCTGCACAGCAAG
The DNA here is from genome assembly GCA_013399775.1 of Semnornis frantzii. Classification (NCBI taxonomy): domain Eukaryota; kingdom Metazoa; phylum Chordata; class Aves; order Piciformes; family Ramphastidae; genus Semnornis; species Semnornis frantzii. Next base: position 15,499 of record VWYK01011336.1, read on the forward strand.
ATCTGCAGAACACAGGGGTTGGTTTGGGGGGAGGGAAGGTTCAAACCATTGTTAACAATTCAGCAAAAAGGTGAGACTTTGTGCAGTGCCAGAAGGCAGAGTACAAACAGGAACCATACCTCATTTCTAGCTTTTGGACGATCCAGAAGAATTTTCAGTGCAAAACGTTCTTGAGAGGATTTTTTCACGCAGACTCTGGTATTACAGCAAGAAAATTATTCAGTCAGCAAGAATGTTAAAGAGAGACTTCAAGCAACTGATCTGTAGTTGTGAATTTGCTCTCCACACGGGAATTAACAGGAATGCCTGTAATTTGGAATACACATTGCACCCATCACCACATTCCAGCTCACAAGCTAGTTTTCAGCCTTCCAGAGCAAGCTAATGCATGGTGGAGAACCACCACACAAAGCTGGGTTTTCAGCAATGCAGAAAAAGGGCTTTGGAGCAGGCAAGCAGCACACACACTACACATGCAGCCTCTTTGATTAAAACAAAACCCCAAACCACACAGTGGCAGCCTGAATGTTGCCAATGGAGGCTGCAGTCTGCAATAAATAATGTGTTTCTGAATGGGAATCCTTGTTTTGGCAAGGCCACCAACTGTGCCACACGGTTTTCTCTCTCTCTTTCCCCCATTTAACATTAACAATTGAACTGCGTCAGAGGGAAGGGCCCAGATATTACCAGGCAGCTACAAGAATAAAGCACAAAGGGATATTTTCATAAAGATCAGAGGCAACACAGCAACACAAAATGGAGGAGGAGCAACCAACTGCCTGGACAGGAAGATAAATGGTGGCAAAAGACAATTGTTCTGTCAAGCACCCAGGAACAGAGGCGCAGAGATTTGTTTTCCGGCGCCGCTGCGCAAAAGGGAGAGTGCTTGCTGCAAAGGGAACATATATTTTGCTTTGCAGAAAGCATCCAGTTCCTGCAGGGCTGGTTTGAGATACAGAGCTCGTGGCACTGTCTGCTTTGGCCTCACATGATGATGACCTGAAAAATATAGCTGGTAAAAATAGCTAAGGGGGCAGGCAGTGCTGATGCCCCAAGCGATGACACCATAGATGAGAGCAGTGACCTTTGCACCACGCTGACACCAGCATCCAAAGGACAAAGGTGTTGGAGTAGCATTTTCTGCTGCCACCATTTCACAAACAACTCCTGTTCCTTCTTTGCTTCAGGAATATGGCAGTGGGTTGGGAGCAAGCAGAGAGGCGTGGAGAGCTTTTACTTCAAAGACACACAGAAGACAATACCTTGCTTGCACATCAGCTACGACCCACATGGAGACATCTGTGCAGTTAGAGTCTTCCCCCTCTCACATCCCTCTGCTGTTAGCACACTTCAAATACATACTCACTTCTCCACAGCTAATGGAAAAGGTTGAAATTAGACAAATCTGCTGCTGTCTTACCTAACAGGCCCACTGATCCCAGCTCCCAGCTTCTGAGTCCAGTTTATGTTGTACTCCTCTAAAATGGAGGTTTCCTAGTCAAGGAGTAGAGGGAGGGGAAAGAGAGTAAAACAAACAAACAAATAAATACAGAAGCACTACATCCCTTCCAAGAAACCCCAACCAAGAGCAAAAAAACAACTCAGCAGACCTGATTTGCAAGACACCTGAGCAGAGAAAGAGCCTGCTTTGGGGTTTTGCTTCACTTAGGTAAATTAAATAGAAACACCAATGCTCACACCATAGTGTAACTCAGTTTAAAGTGATTTCTGTGCAGCTGAGACTGCTCGCCCTGGCATTTTGAAACAGGATTACTGAGAACAGTAAATGGGATCTTATGCCTTTAACTCAGAAAGCATCAAGGCTACTTTCCCCCTCTGACTCTTAAGTCCAGCTTCCTTCCCATAAATGGTCAATCACAATTAAACACAAAGGCCCAATTTCAGCATTACTATGTAATTTATTTTTTTTTTTGGCTATACAGTACAACAGGGAACAGTTTTGCTGCTTGCTTTAGAGTTTCCAAACCTCTGGAATCATGATCCTGTAAATTAAACCCTGCATGACTAGTTTTAGCTTGTCTGATAATGAATCAGGCTCCTGTTTACAATCCTTTTGTCCAAATCCATCTAAAGAGGGTTTGGTTTTGTTATGACATGGCTTGGGTGCTCTCATGCTTAAACATGTCACAAGGCAGGGTGGAAATGTAGCTTCAGTGGGCAGCATTTTGACTCATGCCACTGCCACGTGATGATACACAGAGGGTGACCCAAGAGCAGAGGGTGTGCAAGTTCAGCTCTCCAGGTAACACACACCACAACATTCTGTCATTGTTCTTTCATGTGCCTTGCTACCTATGTTCAAGAGCACCTCTCAAAAAGCCACATTTTCCAATGAATTGCAGAACAAGGAGCTGAAAACAACATCTAAAGCTGGAGAAGCTTAAACAAACAGGTGAAATACTTCTGGAAGACACTGAATGCAAATAGAAGAGTCCACTGCATGCACAGCAACTTTATTCTGAGCAGATCTGTCCCTTCTGCAACCTCCCCAGTCAAAACCTGTAGCATTTCAAGTTTCACTGATGCTACAAATGGTGAGAAAACCAAGACCAATTGCGCTTCCAGCTGAGGTGTTGAAAATGGCAGTTCCTAACCTGCTGGAGGATGTCCAGTGAAGGGCAAGAAAGCTGCTGAAGGGTCTAGAACACGAATCTTGTGAAGAGCAACTGAGGGAACTGGGGTGTTTAGTTTGGAGAATGAGGCCAAGAGGAGATATCATTGCGCTCTACAGCTCCCTGAAAGGACGTTGCAATGAGGTGGGTTTGGTTTCTTCTATTATCAAGTGGGGGAACAAGAGGAAATGGCCTGAAATTGTGCCAGAGGAGGGTTAGGTTGGAGATTAGGAAAAATTTCATTGCTGCAAGAGCAGTCAGGGATTGGAACAGGCTGCCTAGGGAGATGTTGGAGTCACTATCCCTGGAGGTGTTTGAGAAACCTGTGGCCATGGCACCTGGGGACATGATGTAATAGCCACAGTGGTGCTGGGTTGAT
>VWYK01011338.1:0-15573 GCA_013399775.1 Semnornis frantzii
TCCTCCTCCTCCTGGCATTACAATCCAGAGCTGAAGTGAGGAAAAAACAGATTAATGACACGAGTACATTATGAAGCCTGCTGTAAGGCTGAAATAAGCCTTGTTCTAAACATCACCTCAGAGAACAGCCACAGCAACCCAGAAAATGCTGCTAGGGGAACTTATGAAGCAACTTATCTTACGGAAGAACTTCATCAGTGAAAGACTGAATTAAAACCTATTTGGTGCAGCTTTTCACCTTAGGAGCAAAGCCAGGAATATATTGCTTCATCTTCGCCTTTTTTTTCCCCCCTCCTCTTTCTGAGCTGTGTCATTTGTTTATATAATAATTTAATCTTCTAGATTTTAGGTTAAATGCCAGAGTTTCTCTCAGCACTCTTAAGTGAGGAGCAGGATTCTGTCACACAGGATTAACTCTTTAGTTGCACGGAAGCAGCAGAACATGCAGAGACTCACCTAGTTGCACTGACATTCAACAGAAAGCATCTAAGGAATTAGCCAGAAGATTTTTGCTGATTGAAGAATGGGCTCCACTCTGCAGTTGCTGAAATTTAGACAAAAGGAAAGTCAGGTTAATTCAATTCCTAAAGAAAAACTGTCTTTTAAGAAAGAAAAAAAAAAAAATCAACACAAACTAAGGAACAAGCCCCAAACATAAAAACAACAATAAAACCACACAGCAACACAGAATCACAGACACATGCAGGCTGGCAAAGCCTCTCAGGATCACCAAGTCTAACCTAGAACCCTACTCTACAAGATTCATCTTAAGCCATATCCCCAAGCACCACTCTACAAACCCTCCTATGAAGATAATCTGACAATATTAGGGCTAATGACAACCCTTTTAATTTCTGTGTGGATCTAAGTTGCAAATCAAAACCTAGAGTTTGTAAATCATTCTGGGTTTCATCACAAAAAAAAAACCCCAAAAACACACTAACCAGCTGGCAGCACTTTCCAGCAGTGTTAAATGCAACTTAGCTCATTGATTTCTTTAAAGCCAGTTAGGCAATCCTCAAATTTAATATAAATTCAATACTACAGTTACAATCTATACAAATCTAAGCAGACATAAATCATTCCATTGAATCCTACAGTGAACGCAAATTCCACCTTCCTTTAACTCAGGAACACCAGATACCCTTAAGTCACTTGAACACAAAACACCCAAAATATCTGAGAAGGAAGTTGAGTGCAGTCCTCTCATAAACAAAAAGGGAGTAGGGGGGAACATTCACATCATCCTCAGCACTAGAAATTCTAGTTGCAGAAAAATAAAGTAAAACCAGAAATCTCCAGTCTGGTTTGGGGGAGTATCATAGAATGGTAAGGTTGGAAGGGACCTCAGGGATCAGCCAGTTCCAACGCCCTGCCATAGGCAGGGACACCTCCCACTAGTACAGGTCACTCAAGGCCTCATCCAACCTGGTCCTGAACACCTCCAGGGAGGTTGTGAAGCACAGAATGACCCAATGTGATCAAAGATCATGTTGGATGATTCTGTGCTCCACATCCTCCCTGGGCAACCTGTGCCAATGTCTCACCACCCTCACTGCAAACAACTTCCCTCTAACATCCACTTTCAATCTCCCTTCTGCCACTTCAAACCCATTGTCCCTTGTCCTGGCATTACAAGATCTTGTCAATAGTCCCTCCCCAGCCTTCCTGGAGCCCCCTTCCAATCCTGCAAGGCCACTCCAAGGTCTCCTGGAAGCCTTCTCTTCTCCAGGCTGCAGAGCCCCAACTCTCTCAGCCTGTCCTCACAGTAGAGCTGCTGCAGCACTCTCAGCATCTTGGTGGCCTCCCCTGGACTGGCTTAAACACTTCCATGTCCTTCCTGTGCTGAGGGCTCCAGAACTGCACACAGGACTGCAGATGAGGTACTCCAGATGGGTTCCTCCTCATCTCATTCCTGGACACAAGCTAACTTCTGTTAAAGTTTTAGCTGCATCAGGTATCTAACACAAAGTATTAGTGCTCAGTGACTTCAGTCTTGCTAAACCATAAGCAACTAAACCCAGAGTCTTAGAAGAGAAAGCATTGAGCATCACTAAGGACAGGCACTGCTACCTGTTAACTGCATTCATCCAAACCTCATGCATAACCAAACACCTCCAATGTGTGGTAAGCCATCAGGAATACAGGAAGGCTTTCTGCCAGCAAGACAAAACAAAGCCAGTTCCAGCAAAACTGGGACAATGTCTGCTCTACCTAAAGGCCATTCTTGGTTTTTTCCTGACCTAGCCAAAAACTCTTTCAGCTTTGAACAATTTTATCTATCTAGAAAGAAAAAGAAACATATAAACACCTACATGAGGGCTGCAGAGCACCACAATCCTCGTGATGGACCCAACTAAACCCTTTCAGTGCTCCTAAGATGAAGTGAAACAAAAAAATCCTGCCTGTTCTGGGTTTGTTTGCATGGCTGTGGATGCACAAAGCAATCACTAAGCTTAATGCAAGGTAAGACAAGAACAAATCTGGCAAAGATGAAAATCTGCACCTCCTGCCTCATTTTCAGCTGGGTAGCACACAGTGAGCAATCAAGGAAGCAGGGAGTTGCAAGCATTGCACAAGGGACATGTCAACAGAGGTTCTGCTCACTGAGCCTATTGAGATGCACTCTGATCTGGTCTCTTCCAACCTAAACCATTCTATAATGCTTTTTCTTTGATGAAATAAAAAGATGGAGGGAAAAGGAAAGTTGGAGGGGGGAAAAAAGGGAAGATTTTGCTGAAATTAATAGAAAAATGAAATATTTGTCTTATTTTCAGTCTGGAGAAAAAGAGGCTAAGAGGAGACTTTTGTCCTCTCTACAGCTCCCTGAAAGGAAGTTGTAGTGAGGTGGGTATTGGTCTCCTAATAACAAGGGACAGGACAAGAGGAAATGGCCTCAAGTTGCACCAGAGGAGGTTTAGATTGGACATTGGAACAATTTCTTCCCTGAAACATTTTCAAGCCCTATAACAGGTTGCCCAGGGAAGTGGTGGAGCCACCATCCAACAGAGGGATGGAAAAGCTGTGCAGATGTGGTGCTGAGGGACATGATTTAGTGGTGACCTGGCAGTGCTGGGCAATGGTTGAGCTTGAGGATCCTATTCTCCAGCCAAAACAACTCCATGGTTTCCTACAGGTTTTGCCTCCTGTATGTTACATTAACAGGATATCAACCTCATCCCCGCTTGAGGCATCTGGCAAAGAACCCCCAAATGACCCAAAGCAGCTGTGAGCAGAGCAGTAGGAATGCTCCTTCACTGCAGTGCATTCCTGGTCTCCAGCAACCACAGGGTCACACTGGCACACTTCACTAGCGGGGACGGTGTCATCATGAGGTGCTGGGAGTTTTGCCTTCTAGTTTCCAAGGCAACTCAGGTACAGTTAGTTCAATGATTTCATTCCAAGCTCCAGCATGCAGGATGAAAGCTTATGAAAAGCTTATTTGAAGTTTAGTCTTGCTCCCACACAACATTAATTTCAATCCCAAACTCCACTGGAACGTCTACCTTGCCTGAGGTTGAAAAGAGAGATGCTTCTGTTTAAAGCATTACTGTGCTAGCAGTACTAACATCTACAGACTTACTTCAATTAGAAATGCATTGTGCCTTGCAGAGTGGGTGGATAGCATTAGTAGTCCAAGTGTGATGTCATCTGAGCAGAAGTCTTCTTTGGCACAGTCTCCTGAAAAACAACAACACAACACCCCACAGCTCTGTAAGGATGAAGCTTTCAGAGGTGAGTCCCTAACCCCTGCTCTCCGTTCTCTCTCCTGCCATTTCAGCCACCTTCTTTTCACAATTTCACTTTCATGTCCTCTCCTCTACCTAATGAAGTAAATGGAGATGGAGTAGAACCTCAGGACTGCACAGCACTTCTGTCACGGCCTGGAATCCACATCTGCCAGACAAATGCTACAGTCTGGAGGTAAGACTGAAGCTGCAGTTCTCATGCTGCCTGCAAAGCATCACCATGACAATTATTCCACTGGGCTGTATCAGGACCTTGCAGAACATCAGTAATACGCCAAGTAAGTTTTGGGGAAGAAAATAAAACCACCACAGTCCTAACTCTCTGTGTTATGGTTCAAACAGGATGCAATCCTCCTCAAAACACTGCTAAGAGTCCTCAGAGAACCCAACTCCAACCCCTACCTCTCACTAGTGAAAACCTGGTTTCAGCAAGCTGGACTGAGCACAAGCCAACTACAGAACACATCCCTGGATACACTCAGCTTACTCAACAAAGGCTCAGCTCCCTGTCTCTTACACATCACACAACTGCCTGCCTGCATACAGAGCTGTGTTTTAAACACACATGCACTCATCTGGTAACACAACCTCACTGCTGCCAGTCCTGCTGGGTAAACTACTGCTGATGCTTTCTGCACAGTACTCCCATGTTGAAAAGTGTGTATACTTGAAGGTATACATAAATCTGCTTCCTTCCACTGGATGCAAGGATGACAGAAGACAGCAAGAGAGAGGAACTTCAAAACCCCTATTCTTTACCACTTCATCCACAACAAGGAAGGAGGTGGTGCTGGTCTCTTCTCAGAAGTAATTAGCAGTAGAACAAGAGGGAATAGCCTCAAGCTGCCACTGGGTAGGTTTAGCCTGGACATTAGGCAACATTTTTCCACAGAAAGAGTGGTCAGGCATTGAAATGGGCTGCCCAGGGAGGTGGTGGAGTCCCCAACCCTGGATGTGTTTGGAAGTCATTTGGATGTGGTGCTTGGGGCTACGGTTTAGGGTGCACCTTGTAGAGTAGGGTTCTAGGTTGGGCTTGGTGATCCTGAGGGGCTCTGCCAACCTGAATGCTTCTGCAACTGGCTGAGGAAGAAGAACGTTGATGTTTGAAAGTGATTTACCTTCAACAGGATAAGAACGGTAGACTCTTATCATCTAATCTTCCACAAAGGAAAGTGTAATATTCTTAAGCTAGAAACCAAGGGTCTGAATCAAATACCAGGATGTAGATAAGAAATAGCAAACTATGCCCTACGGGGCAGAAGTGTCCATGGGGCACTTAATGAAGCAAGCTATATAGGCTGATGAGAGATTAGTTTTCATTTCTTATGCCACAGTGTTGGGTTTGTGTGGCAGGGTTTTGGTAGTGGGAAAGGAGGTTTGCAGGGGAGGCTTCCGCAAAAAGCTTCTAGAAGCTTCCCTGGGTCCAAGCAGGACCTGCCTCCAGCCAAGGCTGAGCCAGTCAATGACAGTGGAAGCACCGCCACAACAGCTTAAGATGAGAGAAAGCTGCTGGGCAACTTCTTTTGTTTTGCAGAGGAGTGGGATATGGGAGAAAGAACTATGGGGACAGCAAGGTCAGCAAGGAGGAGGAATGGTGGCTAAAGCAGAGATTCACCTGCAGCCCAGGCTGACAGCAGGCTGAAGCCCTACAGCCCACAGAGGTCAGTGGTGGAGCAGATATCCACCTGCAGCCCCTGGAGGAGCCCATGCCAAAGCAGGTTGCTATGCCTGTTGGAAGCTGTGATGCTGAGGGACACCTCTGAGGGATGCCTGCACTGGCATGGTCCATCACTAGCAGGACTGCACCCTGTAGGAGGACTCACACTGGAAGTGTGTGAAGAGAGATTGCCCATGAGAAGGAATTATGTTGGAGAAGATCAAGGAGAACTGTCTCCTGGGTGGGGGGAGCGGGGCACATCACAGCAGAGCAGAGGATGAGGGTGAGGAGTTCCCAAGGAGGAAGGAGCACCAGGGACCACCTGTGGTGAACTGAGTGCAACCCTCTGTGCTGCTGGGAAGGAGCAGGTGGAGAAATAAGTAAAGTTAAGCCTGAAAAGAAGGGAGGGAGAAGGGGAAGGTGTTTCAAAGCTCTGGTGGTGTTTCTCATTATCCTACTCTGAACTGGCTGGTGGTGTTTAAGCTAAATTGCTGTTGTTTACCCCAAGTGCAGTGAGGTCTTTGCCCTTGGCCAGAAGTGTGAGCATGCCCTCCCTGTCCTTGGCTCTATCTCCTCCTCCCCATATCACCAGAGGGAGGGAGGAGAGAGCCAGCAGCTGGTTGGGGCTAAACCCCACCAGCCAGCAACACAAAGATTAACAGGACTCAGTATAAAGTATAAACCAGCCATAAATTTCAGGCACTACACCTCAAAATCCTTTTGAAAAAGCTGTTTCAGTCATCTGAATGAAATCAAGTTTGTGATCTTTTTGACACTGCCTCAATTACCTTTGGTGCTGGAGGCTCCTAGGGCCCACCTCGATTCTGCTAGAACTCAAGAGAAGGCCTCCAGCTTACACGAGAACTACCTGCAACAGGAGGCAGTGGCAGGGCAACAGGAGTGCCCCAGACTGACTTTTCAGGCACAGCTGCTTGTTGTTCTGGTACTCACTTTAAAAGCAAGTTAAATGGACAGCTTTAACTTTTTTCCAGGGGCTAAAAAAACCAAAACAATTCTTAGTATCAGATTTTGTGTCCTGCCTTTCCTGCCAAACCAGCACATTTTCAAATCCTTTTCAGGTCTCACCTTTTTTCTTCATAAAAGCCAAACCCATCAACTTAATTTTCTACCTGCCTTTTTCTTGCCCTATTTCCCAACAGCACCTGGTTCCTCTTCACCTTGAGTCAGACCTTTCCACTTGATTATGCTCAACCTGCAAAATAACACATTTTCCCTCTTCCCCTTTAATCCCTGTGTTTTTTTGGACTTGCTTTGTGCTGTCTTTTGCCTCTCTATTCTCATCTCCCTCCTTGCTGATCTAACCTTATTCCGCTCTTAGAAACGACAACTTGTTTAATTCACTCCCTATGACTCACTCACTTGAATCCTCGTCCCCCTTTCTGAGGTCATTCTCCTCATTTTCTATGTCAGTGAAATTCAGATCATAAGCTCTTCAAGGCTGGAACTGTATCTTATTACCTATGAAACATCATGCGAAGCCTTAGTGCAGCACACAATGTTTGACTAATGCTTCTGAGTTGGAGGGGCGGGGGACAAAAAGCAAGCCGACAATCTGAAAGCAGTGAAGTGTGGTACTTAACAACAAAACCATCTTCAGGAAGCATCTTTTAAGCACAACTGCTGAGATGTTAGAGAGCCAGCACTGCAGTTAGTTACCACCCCAGCTAAAAACTAGATTCATACTGAACCACACAACTACTGGTAGTAACCTGATTACATATAATGAATGTTGCTGCTGCGGATGGCAGGAAAAACTTTATTAAATCACATTACTGCATCAAAAACCGACAGTGAGAAATGGAGGGGGGAGAGGATCTGCATTCCTATTCAGAGTGTTCTTGGAAGCTGTGATTCATGCTGCTACTTGCTCTTCTGCTCACAGCCAGAGGAAAATCCGGTTTCCTTTAGAGTATTTGTTGTTACTATGAAGACTACTTTAAAATAAGGCCAAGTCAAAGTCACCTAGCTACTTTGCAATCCAGTCCATGCCATTTTAAACCTGGAGTGGTTCAATATTTGACATGAACAAGTAAGAATTGGTGAATGCTATACCATTTCTGAAGGTTGTACTGGTGACTGAAGGCTTAAGAAGTGTATCTGACAGTACTGAGTAAGGGAATGCTCTAGAAAGAGAAGCAGCAAGCTGACAGAGTTCTTCACGTTCACCCTTGCTAAGATCACAAAGTTTCTCTGAGCCTCTCAGTAGGACACATGCTGCTGTTCTGCACAGGGACTCGAGCTAAAGTCTGATCAGCTGAGGGTAATGAGGTGAATCTCAGTTCGCTGTTTATTATGACTAACAGGCTATGCAAGGCAGGAGAGAACCAGAGAAACAGTCTTCTACTTTTCAACCAAACTCTGTGTTACAAGCTAGAGGAGGGGGCTGGCAGGGAACTCTGTTGAGGAGATGCCATCATCCTATGCTGAGAGAATAATCTTGTTCTCTGGCTATCAAGGGACACATATCACACAGCTGCAGAAACCTTCAGATGGCACTCTTGCAGTTCTACCTCCCCACTATTAAAAGCAGTTATTTGCCATGGCCTTCAACTGGAGAAGTCCTATTTCTTAAGCTCAAGTTGCACTTCAGCATTGACAGTGAGGTTTAAGTTGTAGCCTTTCCAAACAAATACACTAAACCATTTTCCCCCCAGAGGCTTATCAGAGCTTAAAGATATTCTTTTGATTCCACAAGGATTAATTTTTCACACTGAACCAAACTAAGAGTCAGGCAACCTTGCAGTCACTGAAACTTTCTATCATCTACCTCTGCTCAGCACAATAACTCCCTGGAGTTAGCTGTCAAAATATATTTTACCAGTTTAGCACTAGTGAGTTCTTCGGCAGGCAGTAAAGCACAGCTTGGGCGGCTCTACCTTCCCCCCCCTCAGCTTCCCCTCCAGTCACCCCTCTGGCACATTCTCAGTCCCCATCACTTCCCAAATGAGCCCAACCTTCTGCCTGTCCCCTTCAGCCTTGTTGGCACACACAACCATCTCCTGTTCGCCTATCAGGCACAGCCCCAGCATGTGATGGAAATACAGGCCAGTGCCAAGCTGGCATTGCATTATCTCTCTCTAGAGAGGGCAGTGACATGTTTCTCTCTATCCACTCTGCCTATTTTCCCAAAGCATGCAGAAGCAGCACACCATTTGAGATTTCCAACCCTCCTACAAACACACTGAGAGGGGATTTAATACACGGTTATAAGTTTCTAAGTGCTGGAGGTCGGGGGGGGGGGNTGGCACAGGCTGCCCAGAGAGGTTGTGGAGTCTCCTTCTCTGGAGCCTTTCAAGGCCTGTCTGGATGTGTTCCTGTGTGCCCTGAGCTAGATTGTCTGGTCCTGCTCTGGCAGGGGGAGTTGGACTCAATGACCTCTTTGGGTCCCTTCCAACACCTGACATCCTGTGAGCCTGTGACTGGTCAATGGTTTCAAAGGCTACGTAAAGAAAAAGAAAAAAAATGAGAGAAACCAAGGAAAAAGCCTAAATCACATTTTCTGAGGAAGTCATCTGTGAAAAAGGCAACTCCCTACAGCTTCGGATGGAGAAAATGTCTTGGTTGTTCACTGAGCCAAGGGAAACAAGCAGATTTTGGTGAAACACCTTCCCATCTCTAACTTTTTTACAACTACACATGTAGGTTTCAAACATACCTTTAGGGGAGTAGGGACTGGGAACTTGGTCCTTCATGTAACAAATCAATTTCCCCCCTATTTATCTCGAAACCTTTAGATAATTGATGAAAATCTAAACCTTTGCCATTTCTCCAGCAAGACTGATCTGAAAGAATATGAACCTTCTACCTTAGCATACCAGCAGCAGTTCACCCTCTCTGAATTCACAGCCACATTCTTGCCAGTAGCCACCAAATTGATGGAATATTCTTTCAGGGTGTCCAATAACAACCACAATTCAAGAGGTTAAAAGCAGTTTCTGGCATTACATTAAACACACAATGAAACAGTCCCCATCATATTAAATGCTATTAAATGGCAGAAACTATTTACCATCTCATTAAACCCCTGAGTCAAACCTAGAAGTGACAACCTATGTTTTATTTCCAATGGCAGTATTGTTCTCAGGATTGGAAACATGAAATTAGGTAGATGAATAAAGTTTATTTTGAAGCATCCTTTTTTATTAAGCAGCTTGGTATTTCACATTCTCATTCTCTACAATCATAATATCAGATTTAAAAATAAGTACTTCCTCCAGATTTCTAATGCTCATGCTAGGAAGCTTACACATTCAACTCCCTGCTTTCCACAGGAGCCACTTGTCACAGGCCAGCATCCAGCTTCCACAAATACTTGCTCTGATGGTACTGAAAAGAGAGTGCTGGAGTTTTCTGGTTATCTACCAGCTCAGCAGATAACGAGATGCTTACAGGATCTGAGACCACCCTTCTGCAAGCAACCACAAACCTGTGGAGCTGCAAGCTAGAACCCCTGGCAGATGATGCTAGCAATAGCGTACTTCTCTGTGAGGGTGGCGAGACGCTGGCACAGGTTGACCAGGGAGGTTGTGGAGCACAGAATCATCCAACGTGATCTTTGATCACATTGGGTGATTCTGTGCTCCACAATCTCCCTGGAGGTGTTCAAGGCCAGGTTGGATGAGGCCTTGAGTGACCTGTACTAGTGGGAGGTGTCCCTGCCTATGGCAGGGGGGTTGGAACTGGATGATCTTTGAGGTCCCTTCCAACCTTACCATTCTATGATTCTCTGTCAGTGGAAGTGGTTGTGATCAGCAGCAGAATGTTGGAGGGGTTCACTGACACTGCACATCATCCTTCACCCAGTAAACTGAGGGGCTAGGGCAGCATGAACTACAGTGTCTCAGCTCTGTGTGCAGAACAGAATCATAGAATCAGTCACAGAATGGCAGGAGTTGGAAGGGACCTCCAAAGCTCAGCCAGTCCAGGGGTTGGAACTGGATGATCCTTGAGGTCCCCTCCAGGCCTGACAATTCTGTGATTCTGTGATATCCTAAAATAAACCACTTCAAATTCAGGTCCCAAGCTAGATGGCCAGTCCATTTCCAGGCACTCCTCCTAAGTGTCCCATAGCAATACCACTACCATGGGATGAGTTCACAGACTCACAGACACATGCAGGCTGCCAAAGCCCCTCAGGAGCACCAAGCCCTACCTAGAACCCTATTCTCCAAGAGTCACCTTAAACCACAGCCACAAACACCACAACCAAACTACCCTGAAACACATCCAGGGTTTGAGACTCCACCACCATAGCCCCAAGCACTTCCAAACCACCCTGAAACACAGCCAGGGTTGGGGACTCCGCCACCTCCCTGGGCAGCTCATTCCAGTCCCTGACCACTCTCTCCATGAAAAACTTTTCCCTAATGTCCAATCTAAATCTCCCCAGCCTCAGCTTGAGGCCACTGCCCCTTGTTCTGTGTCTCCAATTCCCTGTGAGCAGAGCCCAGCAGCAGCCTCTCCACAATGTCCCTTCAGGTAGTTAATCACTGAAGCTCTGCTGCCTGCTCTGGCAGTAACAGGCAATGTTACTCTACAGTACAGCTGCCACTAAATGAGAGAAAAAGAGGATTTCATACAACAGGATTCACACTGATCAAGCGTGAAAGCCAGGAGAGTTGCATCACTCAAGACTTGAAAAGGCTAGTAGAGGTGCAAACCTTAAAGGGAATCAGTGAACACAATACTATGTCTTCATCTTCACCCATTTCTGAAGGCCTAGGATGCAGGTAGTTGGTTAGCACTCACAATCCTGGTCCCTGAGCTTTATGTAGATAGCTAAGCTTCACCTATCAGAACAGGGGTCATACATTCTCTGTTTACCCATCAAAACAGGGCCCATACATTCTTTGAATGTGTCCTCAGGAAGATGTGCCCTCACTTTGTCCAGCAGCACAGCAAACTGCAACAGAGAATCTGAAAGCGCTCCCAGGGGGGGTTCAAACCATACTGTCTCCATGTCACACTAGGAAGATGGAGCAGCTCCTGACTTCTCATACCAATGGTGACCTTCAAAACAGAATCACAGAGTGTCAGGGGCTGGAAGGGACCTCCAAAGCTCAGCCAGTCCAAGCCCCCTGCCAGAGCAGGATCTCCTAGACCAGATCACACAAGAATACGTCAAGGTGGGTCTTGAATATCTCCAGAGAGGGAGAATCCACAACCCCCCTGGGCAGCCTGTGCCAGGATTCTGGCGCCCTCACAGGGAAAAAATTCCTCCTCATGTTTAAATGAAACTTCCTATGCTTCAGTTTCCACCCAGTGCCCCTTGTGCTGAACGTGGAAGGCAAAAAAGCACTGAAGGCTTTGCTGGACAGAGCACAGCCAGCAGTGTGAATGCCTCTCTGGGGAAGGGCGCCCAAATGAGTGAGATGAGTCCTGGTTTCCAAGAAGAAAAGACAAAATAGTTTTTGGAACACAGGCACTCACCTCTTTCTGCTCCAAGATAAAAACCTGGCCTAGTATCTCACTTTGGCCCAATTAGACTTTAATCACCTGCTACCCAAGGAAAAGTGGATTGTTGGGGTTCTGTTGGTTGGTTGGGTTTTTTTGGAAGGAGACATGAGCAAAACCTCTTCCTCCTCGCCACCCTTTTGTGTTTCTGAACAAAAGGGAGAGTCACCACAGGTTTTTGGTCCCAGTCCAATCCCATAGGTGTGCCTGAGGTGTGGTTTGAACATGCCTTTGGACAAGTGAATGCCTAATTTACAGATTGCCTAATTTATGAATAGTAAACAGATTTAGATGCCAAGATGCTCAGCTGTGACAACACAATGGAATATCTGAGTGTGAACAAAACTCAGAGGGGGCTGGAAATCTTTACTAGTGAAAACACAGAGACCTGTACAATGCAGTCAACACATGGCCATGTTTTCATTTTGGGCTAGGCATCCCCTAGCCACCTAAATCAGCATTTTGGCTCCTTCACATTATGTTATGGATCCAGACACATACAAAAAAAGAAAAAAAAAAACAAACCCATACATCAAAACTCTTCTCAGAGATAGCTGCCAGTGCCCTTTTTAATGGAACTCCAGAAGGATCCCTATAGAAGAACCAGGCCACACACTTATTTTTCAAGTCCACTTTAAACAGATCTGTCCCACTCCAGGAACTGTTTTTCTCTGGTTTAACATAAACATAAGAGTCTAGCATGAAATATCTCATGGGCCCAGGTTGTCTCGATGGGTAAAGTGAGAGCAGCCTCAGAAGTGAAGCTTTCTCATGTACTCCCAGATGATACTCACAAGTTTAAGGACAAAGAATTCAAGCAGCCACCTAATTTGGCTCCAGATTCATCACAAATGTGAGCAATGTCCACGGTATCTACTAAGCTTCACAAGCTTCACTCTCTAAATGTTAAGTCTTTATCAGTTTTGATTCCCATGGGTATAACTAATTTTTTAAGACTCTGCATGTATTATTAATTCTGATTTAGTGACATACTTAGCAATGCTCCTCAGAACCTCAGTGCAGAGTAAGAGAACTAATTCAGTGATTTCAGCAACGAAATGCAACAGCTGGAAAGAGTCCAAAGTGCACAACATGAAAGTGCTGAAAGAACCTGAGAAGCCTTGTTACTTGCATGTAATACTAAATATATGACAACCACAGAACACTGAAACATTCTGCATGTGGGATTATGTATTCTGAAGGCAGCTGTAATTAAGAACTTATACTACACACCAAAAGTATGGTAGGAGAACATTAAGACTATAAAATTAAACACTCAGGCACGAGGTATGCCAAAATTGAAGTGGCTTTTGCATTACAAAGGAATTTTGTGGCAGCAGTAGGGGTTGAGAACTCAACCCTTCAGGGCAGCACACGGCTGCACCAACCATGACTCTCCTTCCACGATTCTGCATTTCACACCCTTAACCCCTGCAAGAAACGAACAGGGCAATGTCCGACAAGCAGCTCCGGCTCACTGCAGACAGACATCCATTAACTGAGCGAGCAAAGCAACCGACTGGAACACTCAACTGTCCGCCCCAGGTGGACCACCCACAGCGGTAACCTCCCAATGCATAAGGCTGGATTCGCTGGTGCCAGAGTTACATTGTTACCTACAGAGTCGTTAGCAGTCTCAAGCTTTCAGCTGACACTGCAAAGAGATTGGAGGTGTGCGTCCTACACTTGGCTTCCACTGTGAAAGACCACTACATTCAAAGTACTAACACCAACACTAGCAGCAATCATTGGGTATTAGCTGAAGATGAGAGAAAGGGTTGAAAGGTTTGGCCACTGCCTGTCTGTAGCCTCACAGGTATTTTCTTCCCCCTTCCTTAAAACCCCAACTGCTGTTCCAGCAGCCTGGTGACTCTCTGCTGGTCCTTGTGCCACCCCTTCAGTGGTGCCAGCACAGCACACTTAACACAGAAAGGTTAAAAACACTTCACAAAAATAAATGAACAGAAGGAAAGCGTGGCAGGGACAACTACTCCTGTCTTTGCTATTCAATTTGTATCATCTCTCCTCGGACACGTTGCCAGATCTGCTTAGCATGTGGCCTTTAACAACTACTCATTTATGTTTTTAACCTTCTGCACAGATTTAGAATGGGGCCAAAACCCCAGCAAATGCTCCAAGTTCTCAAAAGCAGACATTTCCTTGGCAAGACCAATCCGACCATGAAGATTCACGACTTGGGTGAAATTCTACACTAACAAGGCAATTAACCAACAGTACAAATTAAGTCATTACCGCTGCGTTTTTAAATTGCCGAGTACAAAAGGAGCAAAATTAACTACAACAGAGAGTTTGTGGGGTCCTTAGAGCATTAAAACGCTCTCAGCTTTCCTCACCTTCCTTTATTTTACCTATGTGTGTTAAATTTTTTCATGCAGGAGCACAAAGTGGAAGAAATAAACAAGATATGGCTGAATGGAATCTTGAACTATTAAATATCAACCCAGAAGCTGTTTTTATTTCCTGTTTGGACTGTTTCTTAGGAAAAGGTAACTCTTGCCTCACCAATAAAATTCCTAGACCTGAAAAAAAAAGCCAGCACCAACTTTGAATCAGAAAACTCCCAACTCCAACATAGCATTTGGCAACCTGAAAGCAGCATCTGTAACACTTTTGAGAAAGCCTCTTTTATGGATGTTTGCGTTTAAAACTAAAATCTTGCTTTTCACATCACTGCAGTTTCATTTGTCCTGCCAAGCTGAATTCCTCTATTAAAACTATCAAACGTTGTCTAATTTCATGCAACAAGCACAAACCCCATGACAGAATCCACTTTATTCCTGCGAGATTGAAGTGTGAAACTGCAACAGCTCACACTGAACTGACTACCACAGTTGGGGTGTAGCTCTCTCAAGTGCTTCTCTCATTCAAGTATTTGCCTAAAGAATCCTCTTGCCTTTCTGCCACACCTGTCACCCTGAGAAATCATCCATGTTAAATATAACCATATTTAAAAAAAAAAAAAAAAAGTTAATTTTAACCTGGAGTATTTCCACAACCCATTACGGTACAGGACAGGGTTCCACGAACTGCTGGGCTGGCACAGCTGAGGGAGGGGGGGCAGCAAAGAGGTGAGAGTTGGGAGCAAGGAACACAGCAGACCCCTTGAAGCCAACCAAAAAAGCACTGCTCGTCAAACTGTCATCCAAAAACCCACCTTACTCGAAGGGTACAGGGGATAGGGATCTACCATCAGCCACTCCACCTCCCAGCTAGCACTAGATCTGATTTGCCTTGCACCTCTCAGTAGGTCAACTTTGAGCAGGTACATACAAACAACGGCCTTGTAAAAGTCTCACTATAAATGGGTTTGATCGTTTTTACAAGCCGGAAAAACGACCACAACAAAACCCGTATTTCGAATGGTATATCCAGGCCTAAGGCAGCAGGAATCTAAAAGAGAAGCCAATGCCAAACCGAAATCTACCTCAAATAAAGCACAGACCCCAAGTATCACCTATGTCCAGTCCTTCGCTGGTCACACAGGCACGCAGGGAGCGTTTGACGCAGAGATTTTAAGGATGTAAGGTCGGAAGAGAGCCGAGAGTTACCGAGAAGCCCTCCTGTTTAAGAGCACGGGCACGACGTACGCACCATGAAGTTATTAGAGAAGAAAACAGCCCACGAAGGGTGTACTCAACCCTGCCCCCCGCGGCTCCCGGCCACCTGCCGCAG
>VWYK01011344.1:0-13691 GCA_013399775.1 Semnornis frantzii
CATTCTGTGATTCTGTGAGGTACCTCTGTGTAAACCCAAAAAGTGCAGAGAAATAAGATTCTTTTTCTCTATCTCTGTAACAGCTAAAGCAGTAACAAGCTCAAACAGACATTACATATGCACAGTGTGGCAATGATAAAGACAGATGGCCAGTCCTACTCAGGGTTTTTCACAGAATCACAGAATTGTCAAGGTTGGAAGTGGGATCTAATTCAAGGATCAGTGATCTAACTCAAGGATCTAATTCAACCACCTTGCCATGGCCAGGGACCAGGTTGCCCAGAACCACACCCAGCGCTGCCTTAAAAAAACCCAGGGATGAGGTTTCCACCACCTCCCTGGGCAACCTGTGCCAGTCTCTCACCACCTTCATGGTGAGGAACTTCTTCCTAACATCCCATCTAAATCTTCCCTCCTCTAGCTTGGATCCATTCCCCCCAGTCCTATCACTATCTGACACCCTAAAAAGTCCCTCCTGAGCTTTCTTGTCGCCTCCTTGAGATACTGGAAGGCCACAATAAGGTCCCCTGGGAGCCTTCTCTTCTTCAGACTGAACAGCCCCAACTCTTTCAGCCTGTCCTCATAAGAGAGCAGCTCCAGCCGTCATCTTTGTGGTCCTTCCATTAACAAGCTGTGTGACAGAAGAGAATATATGTTTATGAAATATGTGAAGAAAGCTTCAACTGGTGGTCCTGTGAGCATGCTGAAGTATAGGATCAAAACTATACATGTTATTAAATGACCTGAAAATGACTTAATACCTAAAATAGCATAATTAAAATATCCTCAGTATTAATGTAAGCTGGAATCATGCCACTTAAAATGAAAATCCTGAGCTCTCACAATCTGTAATACTGAATCAAGCTAGTTCCTGGTAACTTTCAATACAGTATATGAAAAGAGAATCAGAAATAATTTAAAACATTATATAATACATAATAACATAAAATCACAGAATGCTCTGGGTTGGAAGGGACCTCTAGTCCAAACTCCTCTGCTGCCAGCATCCTCATCTAGATCAGATTGCTCAGAGTCCTGTCGAGCCTGACCTTGAATATCTGCAGGGCTGGGCTCCAAGCACCTCACTGGGCATATAAGTGAATACAGTGATTTACAAACTAGGCAATGGAATAATGCTCTCAGCTCTCAGAAAACAGATGTTGTTCAGAACCTCCTAAAAATATCACCACTATTGCTTAAACATATAGTAGTGCCTACAGATGTTGGTCAAGTTGGGTCCTGTACAAACAAAGAAAACAACAGTATTGTCTCCAAGCAGCTCCTAGCCTAAAACCCCAAGTGTTTAAGACTCAAAGCCTACAGACAGGGAAACCTCAGCCCACTCAGACAATACCTCCTCTTTACACAGAATCACAGAATGGCCTGAGATGGAAGTAAGCTCCAAAGCTCATCCAGTCCAATACCCTTTGCAGTCAGCAGGGACATCCTCAACTACATCTGTTTGCCCAGAGCCCTGCCCAGCTTCACTTTCAGTATCTCCAAGGAAGGGGCCTCAACCATGTCACCAGGTAACCTGTTCCAGTGTTTCAGCACCCTCATGGTGCAGAACTTGTTCCTCAAATCCAATCTCAATGTACTCTGCTCTAGTCTGAAGCCATTGCCCTTGTCCTGTCCCTGAAGGCCTTTGCGAACCCTCTCTCCCCAGTACCCGTCAGGTACTGTCAGGCTGCTATTAGGTCTGCCTGGAGCCTTTTCTTCTCCAGGCTGAACACCCCCACAGCTCCCTCAGTCTGTCCTTGTAGCAGAGCTGCCCCAACCCCCCAGTCATTTTGGTGGCCTCCTCTGGACCTGCTCCATCAGGTCCATGTCCTTCCTGTGTTGAGGGCTCCAGAGCTGGATGCAGCACTGCAGGTGAGGTCTCACCAGAGCAAAGTAACAGAATCCCCTTTCTGGATCTGCTGTCAGTGCTGTTTTTGATGCAGCCCAAACTGCCATTGGCCTTCTGTGCTGCAAGCTCACACTTCCTGCTCATGTCCAGATTCAAAGCTGCAGAGCACAAACTTTGTCCTAGTATGAAAAATAGATCCTAATGGATAAAACAGCCTGACAAGGAAAGGAAAAAATGGTGAAGAGGCTACTTTCTAACAGAGGAGCAGTGGAGGCGTTGCCACAAAGCAGGCCAAAGCTGCTTGGCTCTGTGTCAGTTTCGGCCTGACAGATGCTGTGGAGGTTTCTGCAGGGTACACACCGTGAGTACGCTGCTGGCGCTCGCCACACTGCAGCTGGACTTTGTTAGACAACCTTCAGCTCTGTTTTCTTGCATCAGACCTGGCCCCCTCTGCTGAAGCAGCCTCCTAACCACTGTTTCTCCATGAACTGCTAACGGAGACAAAGTACTCTGGGAGGAAGAAAATTGGGACCACATTAGCTGGTGACCCTCAACCTGCCTTTCTGATGACAGAGGAAATCCCTCATGCAAACTGACAACCAATATGAAACAGGCAGCTCCGTTTACTGGCAAGCCTGGTCAATGCCAAGTGCCTCATTAGGAAATGGTCTCTATATTGAGGCACATTCCTGCAATTTAGAGCCTAGAAACTCTAAATTAAAACAACATTGATGCCATATCCTCTTTCTGAAATGCCTCTCTTCATCCAAAGTTTAATACATGGACTTAAAGAAATTAAAGACCCAAAATGTCTTTGGCAGGACTCCTTCCCAGTAGTGCCCTTCCCCATGTCAGTGACCAGGAATGTGACAGTGTTGGGAACAAAGAAAGGAGAGGCAAAGCAAGGAACAACTGCAGAGTCCTCCAGAAGTTTTACTTGAACCTATGTCTCTTTGCCAATATTTTAAAATAAACCCTGAAATTTTAGGGCTGAAGGCATTGGAATTGTTGGGTTGTTTTTTTTTTTAAGAGGCAAATCGAGGCTCCTCAGTAGAATGAGCTTTTGTTTCGGGAGAGAGTTGTGTTTTGCTGCACTCTGAGAAGGGTCAACTAACAGTAAGCCACTCTGCTAACAGAGGTAGCTGTTGTAGCAACTCAGTAACCAGCAGAGCAGTGCAAAGCCATAATCTGAATCCTGTCACATATGCTTGGATCCATCCACAGCTTGGTCACAAAACTCTGTCTCTATCAGAGGCTCTTTCCAGTTGGAATAAGATTCAGCAGATGGATCTCTGGTATCTACCACAGCATGTGTTACCCTCCACACAAACCATCCACTTCTGATATTGCTCAGCATTTCTATTTGCATCCTACGTACGGGAATTTTTTGGCCAGCTGTGCCTGCCAGCCAACTGAGAGAGCTGCTCCCTCACCACAAAGCCTAAGCATATCCTAGAAACAAGATGGATTTAAATATCAAATGCTAATCAAGGAGCTCAACAGCTCTAAAACAATGATAAAGGCAGAAGGAAGGAATTACTGAGGTCAGGATCCCAGCTCTGAATCTGAAGGCCCGAGTAGACTTTTTAGGCTCCAGAACTGCTTTTGAAAGCCTTCCAAAAGATCTTCATTAAATGGCATCATTTGCCTTTCTTCAACAGCTGTGTTCAATACATCTGCAAGTCTGAAATAGTTTTCATTCACAATTTCTATTCTAAATTTAGGAATTACAGCTAAACTTTTAGGAAGTTCCTGAAATGTTATATAGTCCTGTGGAGCTGGCTAACATAAATGGATCTTTGTTCTCAATATGTAGAAAAGAGTCCATGTAGAGAAAGCTTAAATTGATGAAGGGGCACAGTTGTTTTGTTGGAAAACATGAGGTTGGTGACCTGCAATAACTGAAGAGGACCACAAGGGTCAAGGACACAGAAAAATGAGATTCCTTTTGACTATCCCAGTAAAGAGGATCCTGTAAAAATCACTTTTCCTCCTCTTCTGACCCATCTCCTAATTCTGGAGCTGGCAAAGCCATTCTGATTTGAAATGAGGTATAAAAAGCACAAAGCAAAACTTGTAGGAGTGAAAAAAGGCAATTTCAGACACCCTTCAATTTATAGAAGTGGTGAATAGTTACTGTCCCATTGTGCTGGTTTGAACTAATTGGAATACTTTAATAGAGAAAATTATACTATAGGCTGTGAAAGGAAAACAATGGTGATGTCTGCTTCACTCACAGGTTTGCTGCGATGTTTAGGAATAAGAACCCAAAACAAAAAGATAAGAGAGTGTCTCGAGCTGGCAGTCTGTCACGGGGCACAGCGTCTCAGTCTACCTCTGGTCTTCTAATCCTCCCATATTAATTTCACTAACCACCTTTTTCTTCTAATCCTCCCTGGCCGATCCTTGTAAGGCGTAAGGCAAACCTTGGGGTAAGGTGTGGGGGTGGGGAGAAGGTGGAAGGGTGGTTGAGAGCCCCTCCTGGGGTCTCTGATTTCTGGGAGGGGAGTTGTGTTTCTGTATTACCTTTACCTTGTATATTTCTGTAAATATTCCTGTATATAGTGTATATATCTGCTTGCATATTGTGCTGAGCTGTAAACAGAGCTTCATCTCTTAACTTCCAGTCGGCTGAGTTCTAGTCTGGGTCATTCTACAAGTGTGGGGGGGCAGGGAACTCCCAAACCATCACACCCACGATAAGTAACTTTGAGCTTTCCTTTCAGCATGTTGAAGCCTGCACACAAAAAGGGGTAAAAGATGATCCATCCCTCAGATGTAGGATGGATTTCAGGGCAGATGTGTCATATCTCTATTAAGTCAAATATTTCTCAGGTATGGTTTCAATACAGTTTAGCATGTTTATATATAAACATATATTCTGCCTTGGGTATTTGGGATGCACTGGAGAATGTCTTGCAGCCCCACTATTTGTCATTTCATATTTATACTTCTACTATTTACATATAATCTGCATTTATACTACTCATAGCACAGATGTGATGAGGAGTTTACTTTCTGCTTTCTTCATATGTCTTAATGACAGGTTTACAGTTGATGGTAGTTTTGGAACCAGAACCTTCAAAGGCTTTTGGATATTTCAACAAATTTTTCAACAAAGGTTGTTGCACCAACATAAGCTCAGAATTGGTTTCACTGCATAGCAAATACCATTTCAAACTAATCTCCTTTGCAATTTTAGTTTATTTGGGAAATCAAGCATCCTACACCTACACAGAATCATCACAGAATCACAGAATGGCCTAGGCTGGAAGAGACCTCAGAGATCATCTAATCAAATCTCCCTGCCATGGGCAGAGACACTTCTCAACTAGCCCAGCTTACTCAAGGCCATATCTAACCCAGCCTTGAACACCTCCAGGGGGAGGCATCCACAGAATCTCTGGACAATCCATTCCAGAGTCCTGCCACCCTCTTAGTGAAGAATTTATTCCTAAGATCCAAACTAAACCCATTCTCCTCCAATTTAAATCCATTTTCCCTTGTCCTGTGGGTGTACACTCTTGTAAAATGTCCCTCTAAAGCCTTCTTGTAGGATCCCTTCAGGTATTGGAAAGCAGCTCGAAGGTCCCCTTCAGGCTGAACACCTCCAGCTCCCTCAGCCTATCCTCACAGCAGTGGTGTTCCAGCCTCTGGATCATCTTTGTGGCCCTCCTCTGGACTCATTCCAACAGATCTACGTCACTCTCGTGGTGAGGACACCAGAACCAGATGCAGCATCCAAAGTGGGGTTTCACAAGAGCAGAATCCTCTCTCTTGCCCTGCTGGTCACACTCCTGATGCAGAAAAGCACTTAGAAGGGGCATTCTTAAGGGAAATGGCTCTGTCTACTTAGGAGCAGCCTAAGACTGACAAATAGTGATAGGAACTACAACAATGTTAAGAATATCAACTGATTGAAACCTAAGTCATTTCAGGTAATAACACTCAATACTACACCTACAGACAGTTACATGTTGTGACCACTTCTGAATCCTGTTCTAGTAGGAGGTCATCTGTCTGACAAGTGAAAGACTTGAAAAACTCTCTTTTTTGCTTTGGACCTGGTTTAACAATCAAAATTACTGTTCTTAGACTAAACCTTCAATATTTGTTATCTTAAAAATATAGGGCAAATAACTTGCTTGAGTTTCCTAAGGAACCACAGAACACATCTACTAGGAAGAGACCTCCAAGTTCATCCAGTCCAACCTTTCACCCAGTGCTGAAGGGTCAAGGCTAAACCATGTCCCTAAGTGCCAGCTCCACAGGCTGCTTAAACACCTCCAGGGATGGGGACTCCAGCACTGCCCTGGGCAGAACATTCCAAGGTCTGAGAACCCTCTCTGGGAAGAAACATTTCCTAGCATCCAGACTGAACCTCCCCTGCTGCAGCTTGGAACCATTTCCTCTGGCCCTGTTGTTGCCACCAAGGAGCAGAGGCTGCTCCCTCCTCACTCCACCCTCCCTTCGGGGAGCTGTAGAGAGCGATCCTGCTTCCTGCCAGCTTCACAACTGAAGTGCTGGCTGGAGCAAGGTATCTTGTGGCTTGAAGTCCATATTGTAAGCTGAAAGGCTTCCTGCTCTGCTTGCTGCTTTTCAGTTCCAGGTTTCTGGGTGTTGTCTCTCTTCCACCAGGATGGCAGCAGGACAGAGTGGGATGGGAGAGTAAGAGTAGCTCCCTGGCTTGGGTTTGTAGCTCCCTGGCTTTCTGCTGTGCTTTTCCTGCACATAGGCTAAGGGAATTGTGCATTATGTTATCTCATTTATACTAAACTCTTCTCTCAGCTCCATCTCAACCTGGAGTTGCTGTGTGTGTTACTTGCCATCGTTTCTGTGCTGTAGGGCAAAGACTGTGTCACACCAGCACACCTCAGTACTTGCCTGCACTCAAGTACAAGTCTGTAGCAAAGTAAAAAACCATCATGGTATTTTTGACATTGAAATGCAATTTATGCCAGGCACTACTGCTGAACAGCCCCCATGCCTTACAATCACCCACTGGCTAATTATCCAGCCCAGCACACAAGGTATTCCCAGTTTTTACCTTAGACATGATCTTCAGCACCTCCAGGTGAATAAAGAAAAAGTAGCAAGAATCTCATCAGAAAGCAGACCCGGATTGGTCTTACTGTCTGACAGCAACAAAAATTATCTGGCTGACAGATGAAATGTTGCACATAAAGCTTTATGAAGATGGAAACAGTGGCACTGAAGAAGCGGATACTGGATTGGCAGCAGCATATGTGCTATTACAGGGAGTAACTCAGGAAACCCCACCAGAAGTGCTGAAGTGAAAAATCTACACAGATTTTTCAGATCCTAAATCTCATATTGCCAGACAGGGATGCCTTTTGCTCCTTCTGTGTTTTCTTGCCAATGCATTTTTCACATTGAATTCAATACTGAAGGGTAATATTAAATATTGGAAAGACACACACACACAATTTTCCTGATTGTTATGCCCACACAAAAAGATCTTAGAAATGGGAGAGGCCAGAAATAGGAAAGGACCAATCTCCTCACAGGCACAAGACCTCCCAGATTCCACTCTAGTAGCTGTCATTCCCCTGTGGTGCTCCTGTCACAGCTTAGAAATCACAGCAGAGACTGTGTGGTGTAATACAAACATATCTGAGCTTTGCAGCAAGGAGAATTTCCTCCCACATATGCTGCTTGGCCCACAAGGCAAATACAGGCTAGCAAGAGAATAATCACTACATTTCCCTGAGGCTGTGGTTGGCTGTGCCTGCAGAAGACAATAACTAACGTCCTCCTCTTCCCTGACAGTCTCCTATCTGTTCTGTGGCAGATTTTACTACTCAGTCAGTGACACAAAGCAACTTCCCTCAACACTGAGACTTTTTCCCCACCACGTTTTACAGGTTTCATGACTGGTAGCCAGCTCCAGATCACTCTTTGCTCGCTCTCTGCCCCACCATACAAAAGGATTACACATCATTAAGTTCCATAAATGAAGACAATAATCTCAGTCCAAACTATTAACCAGTTTCTTCCCCGGCCTTCTTCTACCCACCTGCTGCTTGAGCTGTTGCACAAGACGATCTTTCTCTCGTTTCAGGGCAGCCACTTCATCTTGGGTCTTCTTCTTAGAGGAAGAAAGTTCTAGCAGAGCAATGTTGGCATCTTTTTCACTAATGGCAGCAAGAAGGGCTTCTTGTCTGAAAAAAACACCATATGAATGCATCACTGTTCTGCAAAACTTAGAGGAAACATCTGCAAAGAACTGAACAGACCATAACTGCAACTCCAAAGGGGCAGCAAGTACTTTAGTCATGTCTATTGATGAAGTAGAAAACCGAGACCCTAAATGACTGTGCTGGTCCCAAATTATTGTTCATGGGATAAAGAAGGTAGATAATAATATGTTATTATCTTGCACTCAACATCTCAGCTTTTAATACTCACCACTTATTACTACTTTGGCTGAACATTTTCAGCATTCTAAACATTTCCAGGATGAATTTTGAGCCTACATGCACAAAAATAACCTAAGGATTAAATTGCAATGGGTTATGCTGCCTATTCACGCAGTTATTTCAGAAGGAAGGTGCGAAGTTTACTGAAGTCACCTGAACAGGGCGGTGCATGTCCAGGAGGAAATGACAGAATCACAAAAACATCCAGGTTGGAGAAGACCCTCAGGATCACCAAGTCCAACCTATAACCCTACTCTACAAGATTCACCTTAAACCATAAAATGACAACATATCATAGAATCATGGAATGGTAAGGTTGGAAGGGACCTCAAGGATCATCCAGTTCCAACCCCCTGTCATAGGCAGGGACACCTCCCACTAGAACAGGTCACTCAANCCACTGCCCCTTGTCTTGTCATTACAAGACCTTGTCAATAGTCCCTCCCCAGCCTTCCTGTAGCCCCCTTCAGATACTGGAAGGCTACTCTAAGGTCTCCTGGAAGCCTTCTCTTCTCCAGGCTGCAGAGCCCCAACTCTCTCAGCCTGTCCTCACAGCAGAGCTGCGGCAGCCCTCTGAGCATCTTCGTGGCTTCCTCTGGACCCGCTCCAACAGTTCCATGTCCTTCCTGTGCTGGGTGCTCCAGAACTGCACACAGGACTCCAGATGGGGTCTGAGGAGAGCAGAGCAAAGGGGTAGAATCCACTCCCTTGCCCTGCTGGCCACACTTCTCTTAATTCAGCCCAGGACTCGGTTGCTGTCTGGGCTGCATGCACACACCGCAGGCTCATGTTGAGCTTTTCATCAACCCAGACCCCCAGGAGACATACTTGTGCATGACAGAGGCTGAAACAGATCCCTTCAAGGATGCTTGAGCTATTCTTTGACTGTTTTTTTGGTAAGTAATCAATATAGTGAGTTTGTTTGATGCATGTCTTGAGTAACTAAGATGACAGTAGGCTTGTCCTCATCACAAACCTTTTGAGGCATCACAGAACTGGTGTAAGCAAGAACATTATGCAGCAGGATCTAGAGGCTCAAGCACTGTAGTAATTAGATGCAGAAACACAATGCTTCTCAATCGCAGAAAAACTCCTACAGAGCTCAGAAACATACTGTGAGGGGTCCCAGAGCACTAGAACAGGCTGCCCAGAGAGGTTGTGGAGTCTCCTTCTATGGAGACTTTTCAGCCCTGTTCCTGTGTCACCTGTTGTAGATTCTCTGCTGCTGCCCTGCCAGGGAGT
This sequence comes from Semnornis frantzii, assembly GCA_013399775.1. Classification (NCBI taxonomy): domain Eukaryota; kingdom Metazoa; phylum Chordata; class Aves; order Piciformes; family Ramphastidae; genus Semnornis; species Semnornis frantzii. The sequence continues at coordinate 9,532 of VWYK01011344.1, forward strand.
TTGGACTGGAAGATCTCCAGAAGTCCCTTCCAGCCCTTCACATCCTGGGAGCCTCTGATCCTGTAATCTTGTGATTTTATAGACACTGTGAAGTAAGGAGATGAAAACAGTAGTCCTGATCATAAAAGAGCAGTTCTCAAAATGAGGGATGAGGATTGCTCAATGTTAGGGAAAACAACTATTTCTGTCCTTTGACCTGAATTCTCACCTTAGGCTGGCATGGCTAAATCAGGATGTGCAACAGAACACAAAGAAAGCTTTGGACATATTGCACCATAGCAGCAGCTTATCATCACTTGGCAAAGAGGGAATGAATTCAGGTCCTTGTGATGGTGTGAAAGATGCCAGCATGCAGGAGTGATGGTGAAGAAGAAACACTGAATTCTACAGGTTTCCTATCTACCTTGTATCTAAAAACATGGATGCAAATGCAGTTGAAGTAGTAAAAATTCAAAATTCTCAATGAATCCACATATTTTACCTACTACAGTTCATTTAAAAAGTCCATTAATGTTGCTCATTTCAGAGAATGATTTTTAAAAATAATCAAATGTGTTAAAACCATTCTGCTAATCACCTCAGTAGCAATTATTATGCTAATAACATTGCCATAACACCGAGTCTTTTATTAAAGATCACAGAATTAATCAGGTTGGAAAAGACCTTCGAGATCATTGAGTCCAACCTATCACCTTACACCTTCTAATTAACTAAAGCATGGCACTAAGTGCCTCATGCAGCCTCCTTTTAAACACCTCCAGGGATGGCAACTCCACTACTTCCCTGGGCAGCCCATTCCAATGCCAATCACCCTCTCTGTAAAGAACTTCTTCCTAACATCCAGCCCGAACCTGGCCGAGCACAGCTTGAAGTTGTGTTCTCTTGTTCTGTCACTGCTTGCCTGGCAGGAAAGACCAACTCTACCTGGCTACAACCTCCTTTTAGGTAGTTGTAGAGAGCAATGAGGTCTGCCCTGAGCCTCCTCTTCTGCAGGCTGCACATCCCCAGCTCCCTCAGCCTCTCCTCACATGGCTGTGCTCCAGGCCCCTTGCCAGCCTTAGTGCCCTTCTCTGGACACCTTACAACACCTCTACACCTCTCTTGAATTGAAGGGCCCAGAACCCAGGACTTAGTCTTGTTAAACCTCATCCCATGGGCCTCTGCCCACCCATCCAGCCTATCAATGTCCCTCTGCAGGGCCCTCCTACCCTCCAACAAATTGACAGCTGCTCCTAAATTGATGTCACCTGTGAACTCATTCATGTTTATCAATATGTAAAGGTTGAGTGCAAGGAGGATGGAGCCAGGCTGTGCTGGGTGATGCCTGATGACAACACAAGGGGCAACGGTGGAAGCTGAGGCATAGAAGTTCCATGGAAATATGAAGAAAAACTTTTTCCCTGTGAGGGTCACAGAACACTGGAACAGGCTGCCCAGGGGAGTTGTGGAGTCTCCCTCTCTGGAGGTACTCAAAATCCACCAGGACATGTTCCTGTGTGATCTGCTGTAAGTGATCCTGCTCTGGTAGGGGGGTTGGACTGGATGAGCTTTCAAAGTCTCTTCTAGTCCCTAACATTGTGTGATTCTGTGATTAAGCAGACTAGCAGCATATAAATATCCTGACAGAATCCAGTTAGAGAGCACATGGATCCTGCCTAGACCATGCCTAGAAAAACTAGCACCTTAGATTATTCTTTGTCTTTCAAGAATATGATACTACAAAGTTAGGCAATATCTTTAGACACTGTAGAATAAGCTAAAGATATTCTATATACATTTATGCTATGAAGAAATATAAATATTCTGATGAATTAATGGAGAGAAAGAGGAAAAGATGAAAAGAGGCACATCAGATTCCCAGTCATAGTGGCAAGTGTGGGTACAACTAATAAATGGGCCCACTGCTACTGGCACTTTGTTTCTGCTGCTTTTGCTGTATGGAAAGCTATTTGGTTTTGGATATCTGCCTGAAAAATGAAAAATATCAATAGACTGAAGTGAAAGAACATGATACATGACCTCTGCTTTTCTCCAGCTATCAGTATCCTGGGAAAGACAGGCTGGCTTGGAGTTCTGGTCATTTTTCCTTTCTTCCGAGTAATCTGGTTTGATCCTAAAGAAACACTCATTCTGTTAATAGCAAACCCACAATCCTTGCTCCTGATTTGGGACTAGGGCCAAGAATATCTCTGTAACAGTATCTCTATAGTCATTACCCTGCTATGGAAACTGGAGGTGCCTCACATAGCACATAAAGCATTCCTCCTGCAATCAAATCCTTTGTGGCCCATCTCTATTTCCTCAGTGAAAACTTCAGGACCAGGATGGGACGACAGGGAAGGCAGCTCCTTACTTATTTTTTGCTGAATAATCTTTGCCATAGTGCCTTAGAAACAAAATTCCATCAGGCAGAACCTCAGTGCTGCATTATGTCTGAAGCCGGGGTGCTGCTCAAGAAGCAGAGTGAGAGGCACTATGAGACTATGAGAGGCACTTCCTGACTGTTTTCTGGAACTGAACCAAGGTGAAGTCTGAACGAAAGCAAGAAAAATATCCTGTGACACAATAGGCGCATTGCAGCTGCACTTTTCAGTCCTGTGCAGAGAGGCTGCCATGGGAGGAGTGCAGGTGCACTGCCAGCTCTGCTGAAAGGGGATGTCTGTCATGGGCCACTACTGTTCCCAACACAGCTTGGAAATGCTAACTGGTTCCAAGAGACCACAAGGAGCAAATACCACCAAGCCAGAGAACCACAAAACAGACTTGCCTCCCTTCTTGTCAGCAGACCAGAAGGACGTGATGTAAGCCAGGTGATGTGGCAGGAGGAGCAAATGGGTTGCTGCATGAGTGGTGGTAGCAGGTGAAAAAACCTGTCTGTCAGGAGCGTTGCAGTCACACAGGCTCAGCTTCACTTTAGGTCACAGTCACTGGTACAGGCTTAGCATCTTCAGCGAACTCTGTCTTCAGCTATCAATATCATAGGTCCTGAAACGTTTTATCTAGCAGGTAAAGAATGCACTTGCTGCACCACTCAGGATGGCTGATCTTGCAAAATGCTGGCTAACGCCGAAGGTGCTACACAAGCAAGCTCCCTGAAGTCAGCTGGGCCATATGAGAGGGTGACAGCAGAGCAGCTGCGGCACCAGCAGCACAGCTGCAGCACCAGCAGCACGGCAGGGTGCAACTGCCCATTTATCTCTCCACTTGGGCAGAGCAGTGCAGCAGTTCACAAGAGGTAAGCAGACTTAAACCAGACTGAATACTACAAGGGGAACCTGAAATGGCAAGAGTGTGGATAATCTAGTGACAAGGGGTTGAGGATTAACTCCAAACGGGACCAAAAGGGAGGAAGTGTTTTGGGTTTATCTCATTCAGTTTGCAGTTCTGCTGACATTGAAAGTTCTTATAGCTGATGTCGAGAACACAGTGATAATGAACAACTCCAGCTCTGAAATACTGACAGAGCCAAAGGACTGAAATGTCTTAAGGAAGGCAATGATGAGTGCAAAGCTGAGAAGCCACTGCCTGAATTATTCTGGTGCCAAGTGTCATGATATTCTGGTGCCAAGTGTCATGAGCCTTTGGACCACTCCTTATGAGGTTGTCCTGTTGCATTTCCTGAGTGTCCTGATAAATACTTTCAACAAAAGACAACAAGGAATGGTGTAAAAAGGCACATCACCTCCAGGCACTCAATGAAGATGTCTGATTTGGGAAATACAAGTGGGCAAGATGGCAACAGTTTAAATTGCAGCTTGGTTTTCAGCACAAGCCTTGAATCAAGGCTAAGCTTTAAGAACGTTCCTCAACCACAGAAATTCTTCTTTTTAATGGAAGCTTTACCACTGCATCTTATTAATACTATAAACTGTTTAAATAGAGGACATCCATCTAAGTAGCACTTCCTAAACTATTCTGTAGCACAGAAGAAAGGCCATAAAAAAACTGTACAGCATTTTGAACAATATTTTTCCTAGAGAAGGCTTCAGCTGCACTGACATCGGTGACAATGGCAGGTGCTAACATCTCATATGAATGCTTACAGAGGCCATAGTAAAAGACTTCTTCTTGGTGCATGGTTGAGGATAAATTGGTGATCTGGTAGTCTGAGTGACCAAGTACTTCAATGAGTCATAAAATCACAGAAGTGTCAGGGTTGG
>VWYK01011347.1:0-24618 GCA_013399775.1 Semnornis frantzii
GCACCAAATGACAGTGGAGTGTGAGTCCACTTCTTCCTGAACTACACTAAAGTAGCAAGTAAGTGATACTACAGACAGGCTGCTCACAGAGCCTGCAGTGAGGATGTGCAAAACCAAAACTGCAGCAACTATCACCTGAAATTGGAACATTTTTCATTATGGAAATATCTGGGCAGAACAACTTAGAACCCTGCCACTACCTGGAAAAATAGGTATGGGCTAGGAAGAAATCACCATTTGCACATATCAACATAAGTCATACTTGCACCCCAAAACCTAATCCCAAAGAAAAGCAAAATGTCACTTTGGAGCTGTTGAAGACATTTTTGCCATGCGTACTAATTCCCAGCTCCCACAGATGAGATACGTTGCTAGGATTCTACATAGCAGAGGTTAAGCCACTAGAGAGCTATCTAGTTGCTAAATTTAAAATAGAATTGGATTGTTTTACTTGCAACTTTGCATTACCAGTCCTGTACCTCAGAAGTCTCACTGAAGTCCTATTAAACACCTCTCCAGCCTTTTTGGGTTTAAGGATAAAGAGAATCAGAGTGAAATACAAGGCAACATGACAAGTTTAAGAAGTTTAGTTCATAGGAATCCCTGGGGAATCTGTAGCACAAAACATATTTAAGAGATCCAAGGCCTGAAAACTATTTACTTTTGTACTGCACAAGGACATGGCACAGACATACTACGGAGGGAAAAGAATTCCCATAACAAGCCCAGACCAGTACATGTCCTCACTTCAGAGTTGGGGTAAACCCTAAATCATAGGCATTAACTCTAGTTACATATTTCACCTAGGCATTAGCCCAGGTATAGAGATCAGACAGAGACAATATGATACCCTTATGAAATATTTCTTAATCAGTTCCTATTACAACTGCTGACAAACAAATGGACAATACCTAGATGTGACCCTAATTAGCTTCTTCATGTCTTGCGCCAGGGAACCCTTGAAGAGCTATGTAGATTAATCAGCATTTTTTGGTAATATGCTGTTTCTTTCCCACAAACTCCATATCCCACAGGAGTTACATGGTACAGTAAGAGAGTTAAAATAGGCGCAGGAAAGAGCACGAGACTTAAAAATAGATAAAGAATCCAGGCGGCAAAGATACAGGAAGAGTTCCCTGAGACAGGCTGCAACAAGCCTACAGAGGACTTGGAATACAAAACAAAACAAAACAATCCTATCACCATCAAAACTGAAATCCCCCAAAGAAACAAATAAACAAAACAACCTCAAAAACAACTTGAAATCCTTTGCCTCGTTTAAGTGAGCGTGGATTTTGCCAGTACCCTTTTACTGAGGCAGTACTTTATCCAGAAATCAAACCTGGACTTGGTCAAGTGAAAAGCCAGTGTAGTGGGGGATTGTGGCAGTCACAAACATTTTACTGTTGATGGGGAGTGCAGAGAGTGGTGGCCCTTGAAAAGACACAGATTGGCTTCAAGTCTGCCTTTATGCAAGCAAGTCTGATAGCTTTTAGATTAAAGTGTTAGAACAAGATATGCTTTTGTTCTGCAGGGATATGAACCTTCCCCCTTTCCCTGTGTTTTGGAGGAAAAACAAGGCTGGAAGCTGCCTCACTGTATATGTTATTCATGTACAAATCTTTAGCCTTAACTCAACACTACAGCTAAGGGAGTACAATACATGCTTAGACACACAGAACAAGACTAACCACACGGCTGAGTTTGCATACATCTTGCAGTGAAATTCTTCAGGCACAGCACACAAGTGACTGAACTTAAAACAAAAAGGCATAACCATTATGTACTGCAGCAGCAATTCCTCAAACACTTGCATGTGTTGACACTTCTGAAAGGAAGGCTGTTGAGCAGTGTCACTGGGAAATAAATATTGCCCAACTCTGAAGAGGAACCACAAGAACAGAAAAACAAGTGTTGCTGCAGCTGGTGTCTTCCTTCCACAGCACTAGTCTCTGACTACTGAAATAAGATTAGAAGTCAACTGAATATTTAAGTAACTTTCTTGTAGCTGTATAAATCTTGCAGTCCAAAAGCCTAGTAAGCACTTCCATCCCTTTACCCTCCACACTTCCAAAATATCTGGCTACTGGCAAAACAAAACATCCTCTCTCAAAAACTTCGTACTAATTGTACTTACAAATTGGGCCAGTGGGAACCTTAGGGTCAGCATAGCTTACTTGTCTCCAGGCAAAGCCGTAACTTTATGGGCAAGGAAGGAGGATAGCAATTTAAAGAGATAGCCTTCCTCCTGATGCCCCTGTTTGTGTCAAGTGCTAGGACAAATACTTGCAACAGGCTGAATTACTATGCTGCTGGTGACTAGCACACCCCTTCTCCCCACCCCTTCACAAATGAAGCTGCATCCAATCTTAGCTGATTTTAGCCAACGGTCTATGACAATTGCTACCACTACAGTAACTAAATAGCTTCTTGTGCAGACTACATTTGCAGTCACCAAGTGATCACTGTCCATTTTACACTCTGATACTTAAGTCAGTTGGATGACAAAGTTCATCTAACCCAGTCAGTCTCAAAGTACAGATAAGATCAGAGCCAAGCAGAAATAAACATTTGTTCTAATATTTAGGAGCTAGGTAGACACAAGTGCGCAGCCTGAAATGGATGCCAATTGAAATCAATTTAGAAAACTCTGATGAAGATCATGGAATTTTTGCTTGGAATTTACTGAACAATACTGACAAAATCACCTTCTTTGGGAAGAGACTACATAGGTGTGAGGCATCCTGAAAGTATCCTGTCTGCCACAAATGAATGATCTATGAACCATGTGTGATGATTAATAGAAACACTGGACGTAAGGCAAATGTGTGACAGTGTCTCAGAACATTTCTGTTTGAAATCTCCCACTGGAAATCAATAGCAAACATAACAAAAGAGCCTCACAGAAATTCATTTCCACCTGAGTATTATGCAAGTTCTTCACAGGTTAAGATTTTCTTTCCCTCAAGCCATAGAATGAGATGTTAAGAATGAGATTCACCAGCAGATCTAGCTTTTGGCAATTAAAAAAAAAAAAAGAAATGAAAACATTTCATGGTTGAGCAGCTCTTCTTTCATTTGTGGCTCTAGACTGCAGATTGGGGAAAAGAATCACCTCTCAAATACTACCCACAATTAATATCCCAAGCACCTTCTGGCCAAGCAAAAATCCCCGAGCATGGCTGCCCCCACCCTCCCCTGTTTTCAGGGGTCAGATTCACCTAAAACTACCATTCTATTGTAGCGGCTAGAGCAGAAGAACCAAAGCTCTAGAGTGGGAAAGTAAAGTTTGTGAAATACAGCATTCTATATGCCCCTCTGCTTCTACAAAGCCTCATACAACAGCGGTAGTCCTACACTGATAATTTAGCCTTTCATCACAGGTAATGATTTCCATTGTGCATAGCTCATGGACAGGTGAGATTTAAGCATCCAGAGCGCAACCGAGTAGCATACTTCCAAAACTGAGCACAACAAAAAACTACCTGATGCCAATCCGATAGGGATTATGATCCTACATAATGAGACTGGCCTATGGGACAAAAGGAATTGTGAAAAAGCTCATGCTGTATGTTCAGATTTTGGCCAAGTGTAAAACTGAAGCTAATGGCAGGAATTTTATGCTTTCTGTGAGGCATGAAGCCAGAGCTGAAAGAATTGCTTCTATTCAGTGTCTCTGCTTTAGAAACAAGGAGTGGATAAACAATTAGACAATGGTTTTGGTGTACAATTTCATTGCACTGAGAGGCAGTGGGGATGTATAGATGAGTACTCTTGGAGAACTCTGGTGCTTGTATGGGGATGAACTGCAGCACCATCACTTCTGATCCATGAGAAACAAAGAAACTTGGCAGAGATTGAAAAGCACCTCTTCCCCATGCCATGGATACTGCTTACTTCCAAGGCATTCAAACAGTCCAGACTGCTTGCTACATTCTGCAGTGCCAGCCTTAACTGCATAGTGTAGTAAACACTGGAAGAACACATTACAAAGCCCTTTGATAGGCTTAGAGGGAGGGGAGATTTCCATCCTTTAAGGCCTTGGCAAGTACAGTCTTCAGCCAGGCCTGACTGAAGTCACAACTGGTTACTTTATTCACCTATTTCTGTAGACACTGGCCTACCTCCAGGTAGTGCTGATGCTTTTCAAGTAGAGTGTGCTTTCCAGCAGTATCCCTCAAATGCCTCCAGCAGCCATCCTGGGCCTCTGCAGTAGCACACTGCCTTGGCCATGAATGAGTTTGCTGCCCTGCCCATCATGGCACTGCCAAATGAGTGCTCTTGTTTTATCAAAATGTCAGGATGTTGGCCAAAGTTTTTAGCTAGTTCTTAAACAAACTCTCAGCTCCAGGTCTCACAACTCCAATAGCATACACTACATAAGACAGTACTCCTTAAAGCTGGAGTTTGCATCACCTGTGGGTTGTTTTCGTTCTTCACTTTTTAGCTGTGCCACAGTGCATGTAATAGTTTGCACAGGTACCATCCACCTCTTAATGTCAGCACTCCTCGGAAGAACAAATTCTGGTTCAAATTGCTTTCTACCAGCAGACAACTGGCAACAACAAATAATCATTGCATGATCTAATCAACTTAGTAAGGTCAGCCTACTACTTCTTTCCACTGGCTATGTGTCCTTAAAACTAGACACAAATATTCAATTATTATCTGGAGTTCATTTGTGATGGTGTTGCTATAGTCTTGCTGAGCAGTGTTACACAAGAGGATTTCACACAAGATTTCACAATTTCCTAAATTAGACTGTGCTGGGAGTGGAAATAAGAGATGGGAGGGAGGAGAATGAAAATACTTGATGGAACTAATTCAGTGTGACACAGTCAGAACCACCCATCTGAATATCTGATTCAATTACAAAGTTGAAACCAAATTTGTTTATTTTACACCTCCATTAGAGATCTGCCACTAGAGTGGTATTTGCCACCTACTGCTATCTGCCTGGGGAACAGAAGAATAAAGAATTGTTGTGTAAACACTGCAAAACTCAAGTAGTAATTTCCAAAATCCTTCACTTCACATGCCATTTCCTACTTGTCTCTTTCTTGCTTTTCCTGTTACATGTACTCTAACGTCTTCATTCACTTTCTACTTTATTTAACTTTCTCCCCTCAGAAGGCCTGTCCCTGAAGAGTAACATGCCAAGTTGCACTCAAACACCAAATCTACCTCCCATGAAGCATGCCACAGATGATGAAAGCACAGCTCTTGATCAGTTGGCCCAAAGTGCATTGCATAAAGCTGCTGTACTAGTCTGACTGCTGGCCCCTCACAGTGCGTTTCATCCTCCTTTCTCTTCTCACTGCGTATGCCACCTGTCTGCTAAAGATTACTTATTGCCACTTGTAGCAAGGAAATCAAAACACATCGTGCAAGTATTCCCAGCTTACAGATTGCTTAGGCACTACCCACACACCTAAGCAGAGTCACCGCATTTTAAAGAGGGTCTGCAAGAGGTATGTCTATGCATAAAACCTGTGCCAAGGTGACAAGCTTCCTTCTTCCTTCCAAAAGGGGGATTAACATTTTTATATACTTGTACCGAAGGTACAAAGACTCACATGTTCAGCTGCCAGGTATAGTCAGCAAATCAGCAGAGTAGCTACTTAGCTTCCTCCAGGGCCCTAAAATCTGACAAAATAATCACATTTTTAAATTGTCAACTTTGCCATAAAATACAGACCTGCCTTTTCTACTACCTTCACCTAAAGTTGCTAGATTATGGAAATTTTGTAGGTAGTTTCTTATGTTACAGAATACTTATTTGTACCTATGGCAACAGAAAACAACCCTTCACTTTCCACACTAAAGACCAAAACATGTAAGTATTTTGAGCATATAGAACAATGCGATAAGAAAAAGTGCAGCAAAGGTATTTTGCTATACAGTAGCACCAGTCTGGCATCTCCAGCAATGCTGTACATAAATTCATAAACTACCTGAAGTTGCACATTCCTTAGGATTGCAAATTGTGGCTATGTCAGTGCTGCTCTAAGGGAGAAAATAAAATAATTCCTTGTAACTCTATTAGCCTGGAACAGAAACTGTTCCTGAAAATAACTGATGACTTGAGAGGTCAAGTTTATGAAAATGCTAAAACACCTGCACCTCAGCAGAAGTCCCAAGATCTTATGGTCCATTTGAAAAGGGAAGGGAAGTACTTAAATTACTGGACTGTTTTTGAAACATCTGTCCTACATACAAAAAAGTGAAAAAGGACCCAATTATGTAGGCCTCATGCTCCCTGCCTTCCTAAAGGGCAAGGAATGCAGGCCCTGCAGAGACAAGCACAAAATAATGGGCAAGACTCCACTTTCAAGCAAGGTGCATCAATTACATGACTAAGAGTTGGATGTAAAGAGGCTTGCCAGTCTTTCAGCTATGCTGACTCATTTTAACATCACATCCCAAGGCTATTTCACTAAAAACACATTTTATACAATGAAAGTAATCTCTTGAAGGGGTATTTCTTCGCCCCCAATAAACATATTCAGAGCTACATATAGATTAGGAGCGCAGTGGTCTAACCTCTATGGACTTGCCTCAGTAATGGTAATTTGTTTTCATCTGTATTTACTACCACAGATACTATTACACGTTCATCTGGTTGCAAGAGATCACACAGGACCCTAGACTCTAAGGCTCACCATTAACAGTGGCTGGAGAGCAGCCAGGCAGAAAGGGACCTGGGAGTGCTGGTAGATAGTAGCTGAACATGAGCCAGCAGTGTGCCCAGGTGAGCCAATGGCATCCTGGCCTGTATGAGGAATGGTGTGGCCAGTAGGACAAGGGATGTTATTCTTCCCCTGTACTCAGCACTGGTCAGGCCACACCTTGAGTACTGTGTCCAGTTCTGGACGTCTCCATTCAAGAGAGATGTTGAGGTACTGAAACATGTCCAGAGAAGGGTGACAAAGCTGGTGAGAGGTCTGGAGCACAGCCCTGTGAGGAGAGGCTGAGGGAGCTGGGGTTGTTTAGCCTGGAGAAGAGGAGGCTCAGGGGTGACCTCACTGCAGTCTCAAGTTGTGCCAAGGGAGGTATAGGCTGGATATTAGGAGGAAGTTCTTCACAGAGAGAGTGATTTGCCATTGGAATGGGCTGCCCAGGGAGGTGGTGGGTTCGCCATCCCTGGAGGTGTTCAAGAAAAGACTGGATCAGGCACTTAATGCCATGGTCTAGTTGACTGGACAGGGCTGGGTGACAGGTTGGACTGGATGAGCTTGGAGGTCTCTCCCAACCTGTTTGATTCTATGACCATACACCTTACTGCAGGAGAAAGGGCTCAATAGCCTTTGCAAAACTCTTCAGTGTCTGCAAAGAACTTGGAATGTCTTAGCATCTTTCTAAGTAGAACAAATAACTGCAACAGCAGCAAAATAACTAGATTTCTTGAAAGAGACTATACTACTGTTTAGCAGTGTAACTTGAATGAGCTACCAAAGACCTAAATGCAGGGAAAGCATTAATTCATTATAACTGCAAAAACCTAGAGACACCAAATCACATGGCATAGTAGAGAAAAGAGACACTCAGAAGTGTTAAATGGGTCCTTGATGGACACTGTTGTAATGTTTTTTCAATATCTTTAGCAGACAATTAAATAGGCAGTGTTAATTGATGGTTTATCTGTGGATATCCTATAAAACAGACGCAACAGCATGATAAAACTCTGTGCTACATGTTCCTCTTCAGTTTCTGACCCACAGCCTGAGTTTTGCACTGGTTGCTGGAAAGGAACATTTCTGCAAATATTTATCAGACCTAAATTAAACAGTTACAGCAGATGGGGAAGAAGGGTGTGAAGAATAAATTGGGAAATTAAGGACAGGTGACATGGTGAGCCTGTTGCAGATGATAGGAAATGGAGGAGAAAGTTTTAACAGTTTTCCCGCAGAACACCAGGACTGCAGGACTTCCATATTCTCAATCATGTATAAACTATGCACAGGAAATATTCCTACAAGGTGGACTGCAGTATTTGCTTAAGGAAAATTTACAGCCAAGCTTTCATAGGCTTCCCTCTTGAGCGTCAAAGCATTTCATTTGCAACATGTAACATGCTAGTTAACAGTGTGATATTTTATTGCTCAAATCCGCTCTGAAACATATTCCATAGGCTTTGTCTGTAATGATGCCATTTACTGACTGCAGTGCATTACGTCTCCTGAAACGCGGATGAAGAGTATGTGTGTAGAACACAATAGGCACTTTGTACATTGGAGCTAATCCTTGGGTTATGAGCAGGGAGCACGAAGGTTGGGAAGAGGCCCCCATAAAACCCTGTATACTTGCCCCACAGTTCACACTCATTAAAAATGCTTTTTGTGTTTTTAATTGTACCATTCAGTACTTGCAGAAAGTCATTCTAGTAATCTTCATAAAAGATGGAATAAAATCCATAACATACATGATGACAGCTTTAGGAAATTCACAGATCTGGCATAGAAGATACTTCTCCAAACTCAAGACAGTGCTTTGACTGAGTTCCAGAAAGTGACGTTTTGCCAGTGATGTTGTTTTTTTACATACTAAGACTTCTCTTCACCCTTTGTTTCCTTATATTTTCTCCCAATATGAATTTATTTGCCTCAGTTTTTCTTAGTTGTCTGGACACTCTCTGTGCATATGTGACATTTTATATTTGAGCTGTATCTCTGCAGTTCAGAGTCATGTTATGGCCACGCTTGGGTGAGAAATTCCAGGATTCTGGTTCAGAAAAACACTGCTGATTTTGGTGGACCTTAAGGACACAGTTAGGGAACCCTTACTGAATAGAGTTGTCTTTCCAAATCATGGACACTGCTAGGAGGACAGCTACAGTAAAAAACAGCTCACTGGCGATAAGCAGAAGAGCTGGAAAGCAGGGCACCAATTAAGAAAATCAAATGAAAAAGGATAGATCAGAATGAAGAGAAGAAACCCAACCTTTTTTTTCTTTCCTTGTTAAAAACAGATGCCAGTTATCTATGCCAACTATCAAAATTAGTTTCCCACTGAAAGAGAAATCAAGGATGCAGCTCAGTTCTTTCCTTACTCTGAAGGCATCCACATTCTGTTGGTTGATAGGAAGCTGTCAGATGCTGAACCTCCACTCCTTCCTGCACGGAAAAAGCCTGCAGTTCACCTACTCTTTCACTAAGGGTCAGCTGCTATCAGTAACTGCCTCTGCATTACTATGCTTGTTGCTTCCTGGTGCACAAGGTTTCTCACCCGGGAAATCCCTTAGCCCCCCAAAAAATCTGCTGTTCGAAGATAACTGGAGCCAACCCTCTCTTTACACAGCTACTTTAAAACACAAAGGCATCTTCTCCACTTCTCTGGGTGCTGTGAGCTCCAGTCAGAGGGTGCGTGCTCTGACTCATAATGCACACATTAACACTTTTCACAAAAAAAAAAAAAAAAAAATCACATCAAGTGTCTTACATAATATTTCGGTCACATAACCACTACAGCATCACCACATTCGAATCTGAACCACCTGCATGGGATTATTTTTGAAAGGTATTGCAAGTTAAAACATTTGAACACACACACACACACACACGCACACACACACACACACGCACACAAAATAATCAAAAAACAAAAAATGAAACAAACCCCCCCTTAGTTATTATATGTGGGTTTTTAATTCACAAGCAAGTGCGTCATGGCAGTGTATCAATTAGTGCAACAACTAACTATGTTTGCATCGTTATTTTTGCCTGTACAGAATTTCTGTTGCAAGTGTCAGCCTTCACAGTGCAACTGAAAAAATAATCATTTATGGAAGAAAGACAGAAACACATCCTAAGTGACCAAGCATCATTACATAACAATGCTATTTCTCTTACTGTGAGGTACGGCATGGCAGTTCTGCACTATGGAGTAAGTATATTGCTATCAGAAAAGCAGCATCTTTGCTGATGGAGACTGCAGAGTACAGCCCACTTAGTTCCCCAAAAAGCATCCCACTCACTGAAGAGATTCATTATGATTTTCTTTTATCTAGGCTTCTTGGAAAATGCATTACATCATGATATTCACTGTGCTTTGTTCAGCACTCGTGCTACGCGGAATTATCAAAATTGTTAAACAGTCACCACTGCCCAGTGGCATTTTCCTGTCACCACAGTGGGACAAGCAGTCCCTTGTTCTGGGCTGTTGTTGACCACAGTCATGGTTCAGATGAACCCTGATGTGCTCAGCTGGACAGGAGAACACTGGCAGCTGTGAGACGAACACATGCAATTAGCCGGCACCTGCCATGCAGAGCACTTCCAACCCTCATTTGAAACATTATGCTGTCCTCTGATAAATAAGGTGGCTACCAATGACAGAACAACTGCACCACAGAGAGCATCACAACTTCAACGAGCAACTGTTGCAGTTTCCAGGAATTATTAGCTGAGCATACTAAAACCTAGAAATTAAATGTAAAAGTTACTAAGGGAAAAATCTGTCTTTCCTCATAGGTACAGAGAGCACTAACTGCAGAGAATCTGTGGATCTTCCCTCAGCCTCCTCTTCTCCAGACTAACAACCCCAGTTCCCTCAGCTGCTCCTCACAAGACCAGTGCTCTAGACCCCTCACTGGCTTTATCACCCTTCTTTGGACATGCTCCAGTACTTCAATGTCCTTCTTTTAGTGAGGGGCACAAACCTGAAGGCAGTATTTGAGGTGAGGCATCATCAGTGCCAAGTACAGTGCATTCCAGAGAAAGGTACAGTTCCAGTGCTCCCAAAGAGAATTACTGGCATATAGCTCAATATAGCATGCACACCTGCTTTAGAACAAGTAAAACTACTGTTAGGAAGGAGTCACAGCCAGGAACTTACAAAACAGATATCCCAAGTCTCCAAAACTACATTCAAAGTACCTAAAATAAAGAATCCTGTTTTCAAAACATCTCTGTGCCCGATGCTTTCAGAAATTGATAGTATTGATATGCCTATGCAGAGGAGGACAGGGAAATTTGTGGGCCACCTCCCTTAGTGCCAGTTGGTATAGCTCATGCTCTTGTGTCACATCTTTCCCCCCACTGCTTCAGTTTCCTAGAAACACCTCTTCAGTTTCTGCACAGTGCTTAGTCAGACCAAATAGTAATTGCTGTACTTCACACTAAAAACTGAGCCCTTTGGTAGTTTGATGACACATTTCTGCAACTGTCCACTGCTTTAGAGACACAATCTTACCTTTTGCATCAGGAGTTGACTCAGGAAAGGAAGAAAATATTGCCATGTGAAATGATGTCTTTGTCACCTAGTGTCCCTTAAAAAAAAAACAAAACAAAAAACCCAAGAAAACTCTGAGGTCTGTCTGCATGTCACATAACAGCTAGCATTCAGTTCAATCAATGGCATAAACTATGCCATTAAAAAATATTTGCTTTTCAGGTACCAGTGAAACCAGTGCTCTGTGGCTGGGCATTTCTGAAAATACACAAAGGTAGCACAGTTCTCAACCTACAACAATACTGTTCATAGAATGGTTTAGGTTGGAAGGGACCTGAAAGATCATCCAGTTCCAACCCCCTGCCATAGGCAGGGACACCTACCACTACAGCAGGTCACTCAAGGCCTCATCCAACCTAGTCTTGAACACGTCCAGGGAGGGAGCATCCACAACCTCCCTGGGCAACCTGTTCCAATGTTTCACCACCCTCACTGTAAAGAACTTCCTNCAGGCTGAAGAGCCTCAACTCTCATAGCCTGTCTTCATAGCAGAGGGGCTCCAGCCCTCTGAGCATCTTCACAGGTCTCCTCTGGACTCACTACAACAGTTTAACGTCCTTCTTGTGTTGGGGGCTCCAGAACTGTACACAGTACTCCAGGTGGGGTCTCACAAGAACACAGTAAAGGAGGAGAATCACCTGCCTTGCCCTGCTGCCCACGCTGCTCTTGATGCAGCCCAGGACACGGATGCTGTCTGGGCTGCATGTGCACACCGCCAGCAACTGCAACTGCTGTTGCTTGCCTGGGCTTCAGAGTACCTTATTTATATTAGCTTCCCACATGGATTAAGTTTGGGCATCTGTGAATTGCTATGGGGTAACACATCCTATCTCAGTCAAAATAATCAGGGCATAGGCATCCATAGGGCTGGTACTCAGGATTCAGTATGTAGGTTGCTGTAAAGATGAACAGAAGTCATAACACGGTCATGAAAGTGAGAGATTCCAACACAATGCCTAAGGAGTGGGAGACACAGACCAGATGCAGGTCTCATACTGATAGTCTGAATGTAATGCAAACATGGGGAATAAACAAAAATGAAAGCAGAACTCAGCTTCCTAAATGGTTTCTGCATTTAAGAAAGTACCTGTGAAAGGGCATAGGAGAGTATGCATCACAGAGTTTATGACAAGATAAGGCACTGAAGAAGCAGCGTGCATTCACAGATGAGGATGAAAGGATGGCTTAGTTTCTCAGGCCCTTTTTCAGGGAGCGCAGTTATCTGCTGGATTAATCTCCCTTGCACAACTGACAACAAAAGTTTCTGGTTGCAGAAGAACTGATAGTGGTGCCAAAGGAAAACAAACCAAAAAAAGGAAAAAAATAGGGGAGGAACAAACTGACCAATAGCAAGGACTGTACACCAAGCGTACTCAAACATCAAATCTTTTCACAATTATTTTATAACTATAAAATATCAGGTTTTGAGCATTGGCCAGTTCAGTAGGTCAAACATATCACTGATCTGATGTTATAATATCTGCTGCAGACACTATATTGCAAAAATACTCAGCTGAGTATTTTGCAGCCATATTTCCACTCGCAGTTCATTGCTGGCTTGCAAACATGAACATGAATAAATGTTACACAACACTTATTGAATTGATATTGGATCAACTCAGTCATCTAAGAGTTTCCTGGTGAACGTGTTAGTATTTTCTGTGCTTCTGAATGAAAAGGAGCTTCACACATTTCAAAAAGTATGTATAAGTGAAGAAATAGGAATTATAAATTGGCAAATCATAAAAGACCAAAACCAACACTGAAATGAGTTAAACAGAGCTCACAATAATGATTCTGTGGATCGAATCCAATGGAAGTGATTATTCCCAATGCATGGCTTCTAACTCAATTGCTTTCTGATTTACAGTTGACAGAATCTCACAGAAGTCTTAAGCACCTGTTAGAAAGACTGTAAAGAGAGAAAGTAATTCTTTTTTGTTTAACTTTTCCATGTTTGTTGCACCTTAACCTGAACACCCTCCTTTTATCTGGAAAGTGTTATTCAACTTGCTGTTGCATTTTAAAGTAACTATCTTTTTTTTTTTTTTTTTTTTTTTAAACTCAATTCCACACAAATATGCACCAGATGTAAAACCGGATTTCATCATCTCAAGTTCTATGATTTTAAGACAGGAAAAGTTACATTTGCCAATATTAATAAATTTTTACATCAACAGTTAAAAGGCCCCTTACCAGTGCAGCAGCTAACTTGTGATTGGATGTCTCATTACCACTGACCAACAGATATTACTCCTTTACCTGGAAGTTTTTTCATAATGTGTAACAGACCAATGACCTACAGCTCTGCTCTCATTGCATTGCTTTCCTATTACGTATGATGAACAGCAACCTTCGGAAAATCATGATATAGAAAGGTAAAAGAAAGATGAAAAAGGAAATTAAAAGCAAAATCCTTAATGTTTACTTTTGGGTGACCACTTCAGAGGTCTGACCACAGCAGAAAGGCATGCCTGTACCTGGAAATGAACCAAGACACTCATGTCCCAACTGCGGAGGTCAGGCATACTATGATACAGGCCTGTTTGGTGTATTCAACTACGCTGATCACCATGAAACCTCTTAGGACACCCTGCTGATCATTATTGCAAGGAACAGCACTGCTGTCTCAAAAATAGGCCTCTTTGCCTGCTTCATGTCTGAAAGAAACCAGAGAAACAGCCCTATGACATTTCTTTGGTTTCAATTTCTCAGAGATAGTGTGTAAAACAGAATGCCATGAGCATAGCAACTGCAGGTGTCTTCAGTGATCTGCCCAGTAACCGACATCTGACAGCTGAAGCAGAAACAAAGTATACAGCTCACAAAGTAAGGCTGTACAGTATGGAAAGGGCAGTGCCCATAAGCTGTAGAACCTTAAAAGCACTCTAAGTCTCCTGCAACTAAGAGGTGCCTGAATGCTGGCAGTGATGCCAGCCCCCATGTGGAGAGGTGAGGTGAGCTATGCTATCGATAGAGAAACTAGAGGAGCCCACATGCATCACTCTATATGCCTCTCCAGAAAAGCCAAAGGCTAGTCTATTTTTGCTATGCAGCCAATCCTATATGGAACATCAAGAAAGGCTAATTAAGGCAAAAGGTGAAAAGTAAAAAAACAATGCTATAAACCTACCAGAAAAACCCTCACATTTTGAAACACACCTGTCTGCTTACTAAATGTTGTGGTAAGTGGTATCTAACAAATAACAACTGAGAGAATTACTGAGGAAAGTAAGAATTGGGGCTGGATTCTAAAGTAAAACATTTCCCTGTACAAGCAGGAATCTTTTCACTGAGCCTATCTCCCCATCTTTCCCCTCTCAAGAGAAAGCAAAAATATGTAAATATAGAAACTAAACTAAATCAGGCCCTTCTCCCCACCCCAGAGCCCTCAGGCAGCCTTGCTGCTTAGAAATGTACAGGCATTATTTGCACACACAGTTGACATCCTCACTAGGAGTCCTCCCAAGAAATCCAGTAAAATGCATACGGTTTCCATACAGTTGGTGTCAATAATGCTCTTTTCTAACATCTAGATTGTTATTTCATGCTCATTTCTTCAGTTTTATTGGACAAGGAACAATTTACGTAGAGAAAATAGAATAAAATGATGTCTGTTCATCTTAGAGCCGCTGTTTAAGAACTGCAACAAGGAGAGGGACTACATGGCCTTCTACCTTTTCTGTTCTCATAGTGAGCTTCCCGAGGTGATGCAAACAGTATGACTCCACTGACATTCATAGAACTCCTGTTGTTTACACTTTTGCTGTGTCTGACATACTGAATCTAAAGCAGAAGTGTATGAAAATGGAAGAAATTATTGATCAAACTCATGCAGGAAATGTACTGATTAAATGTATACTATAAAACTGCATGTTCAGATCCAATTATATTCTTGGGAAGACTAAACTAATTTTTCCTCAGATAAAATTCTTCATAGCTTCCACTCATAAAATTCCTGCTTGATTGCCCAATTTTGCATGCTGCAGACTTCCACTGTCACTGTGTTTACATGGATGTGTTAAGCATCCTTTCAACTGGATTAGAATTGTTTTTACACCAGTTATAAAAAAATGTTGCTAGGTGGGGTTTTTTTTTTTTTTTTGTTTTTTGTTTTTTTACACACAAAACATCAGCTGATTTTGAAACAATTCTGGCATTTATATAAGGACTTTGTTCTGTTCTGTTTAAAGTTCTTGTTACTAGAGTTCATAAAATTATTTTCATTTTGCGAAGCATTTTAGAGCTTCTTATGTCTGTCATTTAAAACAATGAGCTCTTTGGGAGGGGCGGAACAGGGTGGATTCAATTGAGAATTATTCTGCTGCTATGCATTTGTAACTAAACAAAACTCTAAATTATGCATTAAGAAAACACTAAGTATTAAAAATTCCTGCCAAAACCCAGACTCAAATGATAGAGTGGATGGAAAAACAGTGCCATAACAGAGAAAAAAAATTCTCACCTCAATCTATGGGACAAGTGCCTATGGGCAAGAATACATCAACAACATAATCGAATAAAAGTAATTGAAGGAGGAGGTAGGATCTCTTTTTATTAAATGTTTTTGGTAATCTCAGTTTCAAAATTCAGGTCATTTGGTGAGAACAAGTCAACAGTTGCAGGATATTCAGCAGAGGTGAATTTAAGATTTAATGTGTACTTAAGGAAAGTCACTTTTCCACTTACTCGGAGAAAATAAATATATAGTAAAAATATCAATTAACAAATAGGCAGGTAAATGCAGTATCATTACAAGAAAGAGTTGCTGTATAGGCACAGTATTTTGGCTAGTGATTTTCTATACAACTGTTTTTACTACTGATCCAATGTAATGACTGACAGTTTTTACAAAGGAGACTCTTCACCACTGCTGCCTGTAGGAAGGCTATCTGCTACTGTTAGTTCATGCAAAAGCCTTTAATGTTTGCAATCTTGCATGAAAAGTCAAAGCTAGTTCCACTAGGCAGATGGAATTTTCACAGCCAGACAACAAATACGCTTACTACACCCAGCTCTTGTACATGGAAAAAAAGATAGCGATGCTTTCATACTGATAGGGTGCAAGCCAGAATAACTTTACTTCAAGTGAGCTTTTAGAAAGTCAGAGGCACATTTTCATTTGTAGTTGTGATTAAAAGACAGTGATACAAGAACCCTAACTGGGCTACACACATCTGCCAAATATTAATTCCTTTTCTTTTGCATGAAAAAGCCTCTCTGCTATAAGTAACTATCACAATATTGCTCTTTACTGAAGCCATGCCCAAAGTGTTCATCCAGTCAAAAATGGAGTAAGTTCTCAACAAAACAGACCTCCTCATCTGAGACCCCCTGCCTCAGCCCTTTACCACACAGCGCAGCCATTGCCATATTTCCAGGCTCATACTGAAACAAGCTCTCAACCACAAAATGGCAGAAGTACCAGAGAGTTCATGAAGTTCACTGGAGACTTGGTTATGACCATTAATTTTACATGAAGGCACTCCTATGTAACAGGAGCTGCTATCAGGACAAGGCTTTAACCTAACAGATCTGTTGAAAGAGAAATTTAAGACTTCTTCCCTGCCTCTGCTCCTCAGATGCAGCAAATTATTACCTCCTCACCATCCAGTTACTTAAGTGGGAGGTAGAGCTGAACTCATCTATAATTTCTTACACAAATCCTCTCTTCAAAATTCCCTTTTCATCTAGGAGCAACCAGCTAAATCTCAAACTCAACCTCTTTTTAATTTGGAAATGTGTAAACACTTCCTGTAGACATGTTCAGCAGAAGAAATGGTATGACATGTCTGCATCACAATGATCTGGCTCAGCGCAGCATTTAACCACATCCTCCCACGCTGACTGTAGGCCTTACTTCTGCCTTGCTGCCGGGATTCAAGTCCCGCAGAGCACTAGAGGTTGCTCTAGTAAGAAGGCAGGCATGGAACGCTGCGGTAGACACTGGTTACCAGTGAGCCTGGCACAGAGGGGAAGTGTTACAAGAGAACCTAAGTCATGTTTTTGCCTGAAGTGCAGCGGCAGCATAAGTAGATGCTGCTTCCAAAGACATTTCCACATGCACGACACCAACTTCTCATTCGGCCTAACACCAGAACTATTTTGAGTTTCTGCAACAGATGTTCACTTCCATACTCCCTCCAACTCCAAAACTTTCCGACCATTCAGAAAGGCTTCCAAAGAAGTGCTCCTGCTTTCTGACCACCTGTCTCACAGAAAAGGTCCCTCCGTACTAAAGGCAGCAATTTTCACAGGAATTAGTCTGCAGAAACACGTTCCAACATAAGGTACAAAGCACCACAGAATAACTACTTTTGGATCTGAATCCAGAGGCATTTGCTTGCTAAGTTAGTCACACACGCACCTCCTTTGTTCATTTAGAGATTAATCTCTGTAAAACCGCCTGTGTCTTTTGGAAGCTGAGAATAAGGAAAGGCGAGCTATCTTCATCTGTACTTTAACGTCAAGGTGGCAGAGTGCTCTATCAAGGAGAGCAGGGACAGAAAGGAAGGCAATTTCAAGTGTAGTTAAACCTGGCCATTAGTTAAACCTGTCACAATCCATTAAAATCCGCAGGTG
This sequence comes from Semnornis frantzii, assembly GCA_013399775.1. Taxonomy (NCBI): domain Eukaryota; kingdom Metazoa; phylum Chordata; class Aves; order Piciformes; family Ramphastidae; genus Semnornis; species Semnornis frantzii. The sequence goes on from VWYK01011347.1 coordinate 17,812, forward strand.
AACTCCATCTATAAAGCCGTGGAGCAAACAGCGCAGTCCCGCTCTTTCCTGTTCCTTGTATCAGCTCCAACCTTACAACTTTGTTAATCTTTCCCTTCTGGCGCTTGTCAAAATGTCCCTAGCAGTACAAGCTCTAATATGACACGCCCCGAATCATTAACTCCCGTCACATGCAACAGCCTGCGAGAAAGGCCGAGAGCCACCTACTCGCCCAGCAGCAGAAGGAGGCGACGTGCGCCTTCCCGCCGGCGGAGGAGTCCGCACCCACCGCCCTGCGCGCTGCGGCACCGTTAGCGCGCTCCCGCGGGGTGGCTCCGGGACACGGCAGGGGCGGAGGCGAAGGCTGCTGCACGCTCCCGCGGCAGGAGCCCTTCGTCAGCCAATCGGAAGTCTCCTTTCAGTTGCCGGCGGGCGCCCCGCGCGCGCGCGCCGCCGACACGAGCGGCGCAGGGCGTGGCCTCGCTGTGACGCTGGGCCCAGATGTTGTCCCAGGCCGCGCCCCCGCGGGGGTCCGGGCGACTCCGAGGAGCGTTAACGGGGAGCGCTCATTCTACTGTCACAGCGCAATGGAGGGGCTGGGGGCACCGCCGCTTTACTGTACCACCTTCTGCAAAAAACAGCATTAAGCCAGACTGCGAGCGATAAGCTGCCAGTGCCAGGGTCTGCCTGCTCTTCGCGCTCTGTACCGCTGGACTTCAGTGCCTTTTGGATTCGGGGGCAAGCTGGGTGTGATCGTCACGAGCAAAGTGTGGGCTTGATGGCTGCTACATCAGCCTTTACTTCTACGGAGAGATCCTAAGAAATAAAAGGGGAAAATCTGCTGGCATAATCTTTTTTAAAAAGGGAAAGAGCACTGTTGTAGGTTGTTTGGTTGGTGGGTTGTTGTTTGTTTTTGGGTTTTTTTTTGTTTGGTTTTTTGGGGTTTTTTTTGTGTGGGTTTTTATTTTTCTCTTCTGTTTGGATTTCTTTTTAAACTTATGAAAGATGGCAACAGCAGCATATGTGGATCATTTTGCAGCAGAGTGCCTTGTTTCTATGTCCAGTCGTGCTATTATCCATAGCCCCAGAGGGGAGCCTGATCCCCAACCTGATACAGCAATACCCTCTTCATCAAATGAAGATAAGCGAGAAGTCAGAGAAACGGGGAAAGACAATGGATCATCATTACTTGTGGTAGCTAGCATTTTAGCAGATCTGAACCAGCATGTCCCAAACTCACCCACTCGGAGGATGGAAAAAACGGAGACCTTTGGTATCACAGAACAAATACACATTTCTATTGCTCCTAAGGAGTTTGGGGAAGAAAGTGTGTCTTCGGCTGGTAAGCGTGGAGGAGGAAGAGCAGCCACACCTACTAGCCTGGCTGCAGTAACTGAGCCAAGCCCCAGACAAAAGAACAAACGCACGAGAAGCTGGACTGACCCTGGATCACCCCAGAAAAAGCACAAATGCCACTATGTGGGGTGTGAAAAAGTTTATGGCAAATCTTCCCATCTTAAAGCTCATCTAAGGACCCACACAGGTTAGTTAAAATCCAGCCAGAGATTTACTTGTTACAGCTTGGTAATTAATGTTGAAAAAAACCCAAAACCAAACAAACTTATATTTGGCCACCATTATGATTACACCTCTTGGAACTCGAGCTTGGGAAAACCAAACAACAACAAAAAAAACCCCCAACCCTCTGGGAACAAACTCTTACGGGGCACAGATTCAAAGCTAATGTTGCCCTTTTTTATTACTTAATGTCACAGGGAACGGCGTGTGGGTTGTCCGTGCGGATTGTACCAAGCTGTAATTTTTAGCTGCTAGCCTTCTCGTTGGGTGCGTCTCCTACTTCCCTTTTCAATGCTTCTTTCCCTCCCCCACCTACTTTTTCTTATCCCGTGCTTTACACCAGCTTATCACTTCCCATGCAAAGCATCAAGACTCTTGGTATTTTAAAATTAAATATTCTAGAGGCACCTAAATGACTGTGTCTGTTTCTTTCTTTAGCAGACACTTGTGTGAAAGCTAGAGTAGGCAGGAAAGCATATGAGAGGCTGAACATGAGTCATAAGGAGACATTTATAATAAATGTAGAGAGAGTGGGACATGGGCAGTCTCAAAAAAAGCTTTTGGCAGTTGGGCGTAACTCATTTCAAGCCAAAAAAACATTTGAATGCAAACACTAACTTGTTCTGATCAGTGTTTAGTGATTACTTCTTGGTGAAGATTTATCTGCCTGCTCTTTTGTAACTATTTTAATTTATGAGACATAGAAAATGTGGAAGTCTTGCAAGCAGTGTCGAAGTTATGCACTGCAAGTATTAAGAGGGCCATCTTGAAACAGATCCTATGACTTGCCAGGCCTTTTGCCTCTGGCTGGTGCTGGGGAACAGGATGGCTGCCAGTCAGACAGGCAGCACCAAAAATCAAGGAGACCGATCTCTGCTGAAGGCACTGATCGTATGGTTAGGCACCACACCGACTAGAGCAGCCTTGTGCAAGCTGTTCCACTGAGTAATTTCAGCTAACAAATTAGCTTACTAAGATCTTTGGTCAGCTTACTTATAAAGAGCCTAGGAACTAGAAAGAGAAGAACCTCAGAACTAAACATGACTTAGTGGCTCCTGAACAGTTTTACCTCAAGGTTGGCAGCCTTACCCGCTCCAGCCATACTTCCTCCGTGTGCCTTTTCCTGCTGCCTTCTCTAGATAAAGCAAGAGCCCTTCTAAATTGAGGCTGTTTCGCTCTGTGTGGGAGAGAAGAAAGCCCCATCAAGTTCGAGCATATGGATGGACAATCCCCCGTGCCACACGGCCGAAGGAACAGCATGTTCCTGGCACCCCAGGCAGTCTGCCCTGCTTTGAGCTGTGTAACTGCTTTTTGCCTCCCTGGGAGTTACTCGGAAAAGGTCTTTCACTTGGCTTGCAGGGAATTGTCTCCGTTAATTTTCAGTTCTTGTGCTTTCTCATTTCTGCTGTTTGCCATTGTTCTTAAAATGAAAGATAAATTTAGCGATGCTTTTAGGCTCCAAAGCCAACTACAGACCTTAGAAGGGGCGCTTTCCTTGATAAAGAGCGAAGGGCTGGGCATGCCCGACGTGCGGGGAGAGGCGAGGGAGGGCAAGGCCGCTGGGGAGTGTCGCTCCGGGCTGCCGGCTGCGCCGAGTCATTCGGGGACGCTGGCTTGCCTCCAAGTTCTCTGTGCTTGTGGTTTGGTTTTTTTTTTTTTTTTTTGGTTTTTTTTTTTTTAACCCTTCATTTCCTGTATTTTTTCTAGATCTGTAGGGCTTAATTGGCTGTTGTTGTAGCTAGTGGCATTGAGAGAAGAGAGTGTGTGCATGTCTGTGAGAGCTAGAGGAAAAGCAGAGAAGGGACTGGTTTTGCCCTGGGAGTGGCAGGACCCTCGGGGACTACAGTTTCTTTGTTTTTTGCATCTCCGATGTTTGTATGGGAAGCTTTAAACAAAGCTGCCAAGTTTCCCTCCTCACTGGCAACAGGTCTGTCGCTGTTTGGATTGAGTTTTAAACAGGCTTAAATGCTTCTTAATCCTCTTGCAGAATGTTTCCTGAGGTGTTTGATTTTTTTTTTTTTTTAATTTCTTCAAAATAAATTGTGACAAGCTTGAAAAAAGCTTTCATGACACTCACTAGAAGGAAAGCTAACAGAACAAGCTCTAACTTCCCAGACTGGCAAATGTTTGTTTTTACAAAGCACATAATGGGGTTTACTGATTTAGAATAATGGCTTTGGGTCTTCTCTGCTTCCCAGTGGTCTTGAACTAATTGAGTAACCTGTACACAGTGGTCTGCCCATCTGTCAAATGGATAGGGTGATGCCCAACCATCTCACCAAGCAGTGGTGAAAGTACCCCAAGTACACACGTAAGGTGCTTTAAACAGCTTCCCCACTAACTCACTAATTTGTTTACTAAGAAACAATCCAAAACTTCTGCTATGGAGTGGAACTTCTTCCATATGCAGTATGACTAGATGAGCTGGTCTTTAGGGGTGAACTGAAGGCTAAGAACAGTCCTGCAGGCTAGAAGATACTGATGATAGTGCTAGGTATAATTTGAATAGTACAGTTAATGACCTGTTTTAGAAACTTGCTCATTACTGTCCGCTACTCTGATCAGAAACCTAAGGCATTGCTCTTTGTGCTTGGAGGAAGGGTTGACTAGATCATGTAGCTTATGCTGTGGCAAAGAGCTATAGGACCTTCCAAGTGCTATTGGGCCAAATCCAGCCCACATTTGCAGGAAGTGATATTGGGTACTAGCTGTTTGATACCTTATGTGAGATACTTTTGATTATAGCCAAATCAAATGACCAAAGTGAAAACCATAGTCCAAAATACGCTAACTATACTACTTAGAGCAGAAGAAACAAGATGGAACAGCCAAGGAACCACGTCTGTCTTATGCCCCTGCTCCAAGTATAGTGTTTTAGAATAATGAAGGTCTCTATTGGAACAGAATGTGCTAGAACAATCCACACTTTCTTGTGTTTGGTACACTAGCAGTTAAGCTATCTCAGCTTTATAAATGCTTCAGCTTTATTGAACTGAAAAAACTTGAATCAGGCAGAAAACATTAGTTTAGTCACTAAAATCTTTGCTGTTCCCTTCACCAGGGTTCAAACCCTTCCCCTCACCCCATGTTTCTTTGCATGTTTATGTTTTCGACCCTACTCACTGAATGTCCCGGAGTTCAACATGATCATCAGCCACAAAGCCCTTGAAGTTTTAATGTTTATCAGAAGGTTATATTTAGTGTCTGTGGGTAGATGTCAAGTCCAAATTCTTTTCCACTGAGGTTCCTGTGGCTCTCAGAAGCTCTGTTATGATCGACAGATGCAGCACCCATTTTGTCCCAAGCTATACTGATCCTAATTGATACACAAATTTTGCTGGCAGAACAGTTTTAAAGATCTTCTTTACTCCTGAGAAAACACCTAACCATGAAGGACTTTCAACATTTTACATGTAAAACCTCTAAGCAAGTTTTTGTCACAGAGTCACTCGGAAGGTTTGGAAAGTCTCTGGAGTTGCTGGAAACCGATTTGTGTCTTGATGCACCAGTGGGAAGACAGAGACAGTGCATAGCCTAATAGCCACCTGCAGGCTACAACCTCCTAAAACATTGCCCAGGACTGCTGCGTTCTGAGAAGTTGTAGAGAGCCCCAACACATTGAATTATACTGCATATTTATATGTAGAGAAAAATTGACTGGATTTTGGGCAAGGATTGCAAGAATCCTGTGTATTAGTCATTCCTTTCCACCCCCAAATCACTGTGACCTCTCGAGCTCTTAGTCATCCTCATTAGCATGCCACCATGAATGCTGAGAAAGCACAAAATCAACTTTAATTTAATTCCATTAAAATGTCCTTCTAGAGTTCCTAGTTCTAGGCACTAAGCAGTACATCATAACACAGAAACAGCTTTTCAGTCATCAGAACCAAATGTGTTTGCGCAAATTAGCATAAGCTAATGAGAGGTGGGCACCAGTCTCAGTCTGGAGTCTTAACAGGAGATAACAAGTAGAAACTTCATCTAATGCCTCCTATACCATTCCAGAAAGCAGAGGGGATCAAGGCTGCAGCTTTCCTTTGTGCAGAGCAGGATGAAATGAGTGGGTACCACTAGTTTGGTCCATCCTCTGAGCTGCCAGTTGGGCTGCTCTGGATGCCAGGACTGAATGTGAAGCTGTGCTCCCTCTTAAGAGGATGCCAGAGGAAATTGAAAAGGCCTTTCCCCAGTGCTAATTTCCCACAGGCAAGAGTACAGGCTAAGTGGATTTGGCCCTCTGCATGTTGCTCAATTTCAGTTTTGGTGGCAGTTTTTAACTTCTTGCGTTTTAGTTAGCTAGCTCTGCACACCTAATTCACTATTATCAGCATACACCCAGATGATCAAAAAGCTCCAGGGTGTCTTGAGGTTATTGTGTCCCATAATGCTCTTCTGCTCCTCCTCTCTTTGCTGAATACATAGAATCTCTCTAAAGCTTTCCTCCAAAATGGGCTCAAATGGTAGCTTCAGAACAGCTTCATACGTCAATCTTATGAAATAGTTGTCCTTCCAGCCTGATCTAGAAGCAGTTAAGTAGCTCAGCAGCCTGCTCCTGCGTTTTTCTGAAAACTGATGGTCTCAAGTGTCTTAGGGCTGTGTTTTTATAAACAGTACAAAACTGCAAAGCATTGGTTTTGTTTGCTCTGAAAGAGCTCTACAACTCCTTCCTTACTTCCTCTAAGAAAGTTTCAACATATTCAATAAATCAGTTGGAAACATAAAAAAACTTCATGTACATCCCTGCCTAAGTTCTCACCCTAACATGCAATTCTGAAGAATAAAGTTATTAATTAGAAGTCTTGATCCTGAACCTGGATCTACATTTGTTGAAGACAACAAATAAGCATCATATATACTATAGGTCTTCTAATGTTAAAATCTTCAAAATATATATAGAGCATATATTTTGTAAAATACTAAGGAAGTTTAAAAACTTCTATATTTTTTCAAAAGGGGTTGAAGTCAGGAAGAAAGGCAGAACTACTCCTACCCACTCCTTTTACCTGACTGGTTCAGGATTGGATAATAGGATTCACTTAATTCAGCTGCAGAAGAGTTAGTCTTAAATTGGATGCATGAAGAATCCATTTTGCTGACGACACTGGTGCAGTACTAACAATGCAAGTCCAGTAGTAGTAGCTACAAGAGAACTAAGCGTTCTGATTTTTGCACAGTTTTGTTTTCTGTGAAAGCCTTCTGTACCTTCCTTGCCATCCTTTTTCTCCCGTCTCTATGGAGATATTAATCCTG
>VWYK01011352.1:3056-57961 GCA_013399775.1 Semnornis frantzii
AAAAACAAAAATGAAGTTTAAGTGACATTTGCCAAGGTTTGTTTTTATTCTTAGAAGCTTGGTTGGTTAAAAAGCAGGACATTTCTGTATTCTTCCTAAAGATAGATAGAGGGATAGAGAGTAAAGGGTAGGAGTGGAAGATCACAGAATCACAAAATACTTTCTATTGGAAGAGATCTCAAAGGCCATCCAGTCCAACCCTCGACCCAGCACTGAAGGTTCAGTGCTAAACTATGTCCCTGAGTGCTGGATCCACATGCTGCTTAAACACCCCCATGTGCAAAGCTGGTGAGGGATAATGCTTGCAAAACATCTGGAGAGCTGAGAAATTTATTTGTGTGTTTCTGTGAATGTGCTGTAGACTAGCCCTGGAGAAAACAACCCTTGTCCCTTGGAGATGCACTGTATATTTTCCTAAATTGCCAGTATGGCTGCTTTCTTGTGGAAAACAGTCCTTCTGAAGGCTGACATTAGAAATATAGAAGGTGGATTAATTTTCTCTCGCAACAATGAATACAGATTTTTAAAGCTATGTCTTTGCTTCTACTCAGATTTCAGTTGAGATCAAACAATTATTATTCTCTTATTTCCACGGCTAGTTTTTTGTTGCTACGCTGTTGGGTCTGTCTCCCACTTGTGCTGGCCTTTTGATTGTGAGAACTGTTTCAAAAGAGGTTTGTGCTACATGTTGGCCACTTCTGAAAGTCACTGGAAAGATTTTTTTCTGTTTTTTAGTAACCACATCCTTAATGTTAGTGCCCTGTCTTAGTAGGTGAAGCTCTCCTATCACCCACGTTTCATTTAATTTTGTGTTTAATGTGAGCGACAGCGATAATCAGCTGTTACTGGCACATGAAAAAAAAAAATTGTCTTTACCCTTGATTGCCAGACTCCTGGCTGCATTTACAATAGAGCTCAGGCTGGCAGGCTTGGGTGAAAAATCTCCCCCCTCTCAAGCCATTCATGCACGTAGTAAGCTGACTGACTTACTGCACGTAAAGGAGAATGAGGAGTAAGGCTACAGCTGCAAGGATTAGAGAAATGGATTCTCTTTCTGGGACAAAAGTGAAAGCAAAATGAAGTTACAGTTCCTTGCCACGTTAATTTAATTTCATAGTACTTGATGGATGCTAACAGCAGCTTTGCTTTTCTACTGGTTCACATTGTGATAGTGTGATTTCCCCTGCAATGGTTGCCCAAGCCTTTTGTTTTTTTCTTCCAGTTGCTGCTGAAAGGTGAGTGCTACCAGGGAGTGGTTTGTTATTTGTCTTGATGATAGTCTGAGTGGCAGCTTCTTCAGTATCCCAGCATATCGACTTTGACAACTGCAGCGCAGTATGGATACCAATGAACAGCTTACTGGGGAAGGAGGGGAAAATGATGTTTCCAGTGCTTCTCAAGATGATTTTCTTCCACGCAGGGATAAATGATTCACCCAAAGTCATGCTTAAATTAGGTGACAAGATACCCAGGATGGTTGCAGGGAGGGAACGCTTAAGAATTTACTGCAATCCTGAATCTGTTCAGCCAGGTATCCCTGCATATGCCAAGAAAATCTCAGCAAAAGTGCCCTTTTTGCAGTGCTCATGTCCTGTTCTGGGCAGCTGACTCTGTAAATGGACTGCTTGGAGGCTCCAGAGCGTAGTATTCCCAATTGCGTTACCTGCAGGGTCACTGTGTCCTCTAACACAGATTGCAGCCGAAGAGTGGCTTTGCTGTGTCATAACTATATGCTTAAAGAGCATTACTGTGATTATCCAGGAGGATAGATTAATGGGAGTTGGTAGATAATTGGAGGAAGGAAGTTAGGAGACTTCTTATTCAGAAGAGTGCAATCTGCTGCTGTAAGCCAAAGACACTGGTTTGGGGGAGCTGTCCTACCTTGAAGGGGACAAATAGCAAGGTGCTTGCAAGGAAAGTTAAATGTGGAATCAATAAAATATCCTGTCCTTCAAGATCTTGGCAGCTAAATTGGAATTGCTCTAAAAACCTCTGTTTTCTAGCTCCAGGTGTCTCCCATGGTGTAAGAGGAGCAGAGTCCTGTGAAGTGGGGAAACCAGGGTCACAATTTGGAGGCAGGCAGACCAGCATGATCTCTGTACCAGCCATGAGTGGACATTGCCTGTGAGGAGTCTTTGTGGTGGACAGAGAAAACTGTGTGGTGACAGGGAATGAAGAAGTCTTTTATGACGTCCAGTGGCTGTGAAGGGGTACAAGTCGTTTGAGGAAGGGAATGGGAATGTTCTGGTCACAGGAGAAGATCTGATTGTGCAAAAGGTAGCTGGACAGGATCCAGTTGTGCTAGGGGTGATGAAGAATAGGAGGGCGTGAGGGCTGGAGTAGAGCTTCTGGTGGAGGAGATGAGAATTTCTGCAGGAGAGGTGCCATTAGCACCAATTCTTAACTAAAAAACCTTGTTACTTTAGAAGGAGAAAGAAAGGGATTGCCAGAAGAAATCCCTGGAGAGTGATGGTCTGCCTTGTCGTTCTGGAGCATGTGTTTATTGGGAGCAAGTCCTGCCTTTGAACAGGCTCTTAACACTACTGCTGACCTTGGCAGGGTCTGCATGTGCAATGCTAGCCACGTCGGTCCTCAAAGCCCTGGAAACACAGATACTGTGCCCCCGGTCCAACAGAGTTACAGTGACACAAGTTTATTTCCTGGGTGAGTTAAAGTTTCACAATCATGAATGGGGCTGTGAGTGAAAACCAGGATGGGACAGTGGAGTGTCAGGCCTTGGAAATAAAGTCCTTGAGAGCCTGTAGTACCTGCCTGCCAACCTCTGGTGATGGGCAGCAGAAGGCAAAGGGACAGCTGACAGCTCTGTTGAGGGAGGCACCCTGCAGTGTGTTCTTCAGGACCGGGGATGGCATGGGTCTGAAGCCAATCATGCTGTAGATGTGGAAGAGTATCGAAAGCATCGGTGGATATTTTTAGCCAGACTGAGTGGGGACAAAAATTGAAGGGGCCAGAAAAAATTAGCTGTTCTTGCATTTTCAGTCTTCTGATGCTGAGGAACTAGGTGTCCTTGTCAACGGATGACTGATTCCTTGTTTCACGGAGTGGAGAAAAGAATCCTCATCAGATGAAACAAGCATTTGTTTTTGAAGGTAAATTTGTCATGCTCAGAATCTGCTACCTTGGGAGTTTCCTTCTCTGTTCCTATTGAACTATTAATGCATCTGTGGTACTAAGGCAAATCTTTATTTCAGCTTCGTCACACATTCTAAAAGGAAGACACAAGTAATGCCCCTTCTGCATTAAACAAACAAACAAAAAATGTTGGAATGGTTGGAGCCCTGTTTGGGCGGTGTGTATTGTTCAGCTGCTCTGACTTGTTATTGTAGGGTTGCTTGTCAGAGGTAGGCTGTGAATATTTATCTAAGCCCTTCCTGTTCTTTCCCTGCTTACCCCCTGCTGCACCTCCAACAAGAGATCTTTTCTGTGGTGAAGCAGCTGGGGAAGATACAGAAAGGGGAAACCTTGGGATCTAAAAGATCTGTACAGTCTAGTGCCATGCTTAAGTACTCATCTGTAGAGAGTGGATGATGAAGATTAAAAAAACAAAAAGGGGGTGGTTAGTGAGAGAACAAATTCTTCTTTAATGTCTTATTCCTACTGCCCCCTGATTGTAGTAACCCTCTGATGACAGTTTTAATCACAGAATATTGTTCCCAATAGTAGTGGTACTGACCCCATGCACATGCACCAGCCTGGATAGGTTTCGAGTATGCTATCCTGAAAGTCTGGCCAGAATAAGCAGTGCTGTTAAAGACTGGCTGGAAACTTGAGGAATATGTATGAAAGCAGAATTTGTTTTCATGGTGACAGGTTGAGGGATAGAAATTCATATATAATGCTTTCTGCTGCTTTTGCTGCCTGGCTCTGCTTCTTCCTTACTAAAATCCCTGGATCTGTTTTCTGTTTGTTGCTGTCTATCTCTAGTGTTACTTCTAGCTGTCTGTCAGGGATGCCTGAGATTTGATTTTTTTGTAAAGAGGAAAAAAGTGCAAGTTGGGATATCCTCTGCTGAAGTCAGCTGGCTGCTTTGGGAGAGTCTTGCAGGGAAGCGGAGGAGGAGATGATATTCAGTCAGTTCTCCTGGCTTTATGCTTTGTCTGTGAGGTGCACTGGACTAGTGCAATTCATGTTTGAGTTAACTCTAGCTAGTAACACATAAATAGGGGGAAAAAAAAAAATTAAGGGGCTGGGAGAAACTGTTGTGTGTTTACTTGTGCTACCTGTCCCTGTGAGATATCTTGGGTCTACTACCTGTGCAGCCTGGATGCTTCAATCCTGTATCTCTCAAGCAGTAAGCTTCACTTTGAGAAATGCAACAAAGGAGTGTTCTTCTGAACGTTTTAAACTTGCTTTCACTGCATCATTGGTGTTCTTCGTGTTGAGAAGGAAAAGCATTGGTGTGGCTGAGATTCTGCCAAGGCAAAGCTGACTCAAGGTTGCAAAAGTAAAGAGAGCTTTTCATCATACCTTCATCACTCAGTCCTTGAGATCTGGAAGGCTGAAAGAGAACCAGGAATGCAATCTTTATGTCCTCCAGCAATACCTGAGCCTTCCTGTGCATCAGAAATCTGAAGTGTGTACTGATTACACAACGGTATCAGCAATAATGAGGAACAATGTTAGGGAACTGGGAAATTGTATGTTTGATATTCCCCCCCTCCGAGGAGCTCTGTGAGAATATTAGCCCCAGTATGACAGAAAGATAATGATAGGGAAAGGCATCATGATTTGTACAAAAACAGAGCATTTGTGACAAAGTCAGTTTTTTCAGTGCAGCTTTTCCTGAGTTTGAAGGGAAAAGTGGCAGTTTGCTCATTCCTTCTGTAACAAAGATTGATGTTTAGTATTGACTTCCATGTAATCTAGGGTTGATTTGTACCACTATTGCAGCTTTCAGTGAGGATCTTTTGGCTTATTTATGTCCCTACTCTGGATTCTGAGATGAGAAGGTGTTTTGTTTTGTCCTTGCAGTATATTGGGGCAATGCTTATGTGCTGTATGGTTTCTTTTGATACAGAAGAAGGTTCTGTGTTTGTTTCAGAGGAAGATGTCCTAGCATTTCATGCACACCAGCTGGTGCATGTGGTAAAGCAGATGCAGCTGGATATTCGTGCTTCACAAGATATTGGTGATCAGCTCTCTCATTTGCTTAGCAAAGCACCTACTTGATACCATCAGCCACATACTATTGAAGTTTCTCCTTCCAATCACATCTTCCTTTCAACCCCACACAGTAATCTCCAGCCATCACCATACTTGGGGGGAAGCCAAGTGCTTAACACCCTGGATGGCCTCATCGGACAGCTACCAAGAAGGGTTTTCCCAGTGAACTACTGTGGAAGCCCTAGGAGCCTGCTCATGTCTCTGTGCTCCCAGCACATTTCTGTGTTTCTGTTGTAAGAAAAAGTGCCTCTGCTTTCACTGTATTTTCCTGCTCTTGAAAAAAAACTTGAGCTGTCATGTCAAACAACTCACTCAGGATTTTTCTGTCCTAATTCTAGACCAGCCAAAACACAGGCAACTCTTCCAAGCTAAGACTTCTTTCTCAGGATCCATATAGTTTCACAGTACTATTTATTTATTTCTACATGCTTCTTGCTGTAATTTTTCTTTCTCCTCCCAGCATCTTTAACCTTTGCCTCTGGCAGCAGTGCAGTCACACCACAATCCAAATGAAGCTACCTCTTTGATCCTAGCCTGCACTTAATAACAGGGATGTGGTTGTTAGTGAGGAAATAACATACCGAGGTACATTGACTCTCCTCTCTTGCAAAACAGATTTGAGCAATATGCAATAGTCTCTGTACTCTGAAGCAGGTGTATGGAGGCTGGGACTCTGGGTATTAGAATTGTAGAATCATAGAATGATAAGGTTGGAAGGGACCTCAAAGATCATCCAGTTCCAACTGCCCGCCATAGGCAGGGACACCTCCCACTGGAACAGGTCACTTAAGGCCTCGTCCAACCTGGCCTTGAACCCCTCCAGGGAGGGAGCAGCCACAACCTCCCTGGGCAACCTGTTCCAGTGCCTCACCACCCTCACTGTAAAGAACTTTGTCCTAACATCCAGTCTAAATCTCCCCTCTGCCAGTTTAAACCCATTCCTCCTTGTCCTGTCATTGCAAGACCTTGTAAATAGTCCCTCCTCAGCCTTCCTGTAGGCCCTCTTCAGATACTGGAAGGCTACTCTAAGGTCTCCTCGAAGCCTTCTCTTTACCAGGCTGAAGAGCCCCAACTCTTGTAGCCTGTCCTCACAGGAGAGCTGCTCCAGCCCTCTGATCATCTTCATGGCCCTTTGTGGTACTATTCAGGAGTAAATTCCCACTCAGTAATATCTTGGTGTTACACTTGATGTTTACAATACCAAAGTGAAAGGCACGAGGTAGATAGGATGCTGAGGTCATGATACCTGTGAAACCTCTGGATTCTCAGTTTTTTGACTTTTCCTAGAAGCATTTGATGCATTCTAGTACACAATCCAACTTTTTTGCTGCTCTAGGGCTAGATGTTGTTTCTGTGGAATGCTTGGGCACACAGATTTATTCCCATAAATTTGGGTTATAGTGTATGTGGCTTAGAACAGAATTTTCTTTTTTTTTTTAAACACTTGAATCTCAATGAAACCTGGAAGTGTGCAAAACACAACATTTGGAAATGACTCCTGGTGAGTGAAGCCAATGTTTGTAGTTAAGAAACTAGTTCTTGGAACACTCTGAATTTGATTGACTTTATCAGAAAATGTGACTCACTTATCTCCAGTTCCCTTGTATAATTGGGAGTTAAAAAAAAAAAAAAGTGTAAAATGCCAAGACTTCATCATCTTATCTTGAAACAGAAAATAGTTTCTCCCTCTTTAGAAATGGGAGCAAATTTGTAGTTCAGTTGAAATACAAGTTTGGCAAGTCTAAGCCTTGGTGTTTTTCAGAGACTTCATGGATAGAAATAGGGCACATTCTGTTCAAACTGCCCAGCCACCGAATGTAGTCTTTTAGCCCAAGATTCACCCTCAGAGTTGGTGTGACTTAGTGAAAACAATGGCCCAATGTTGGTAAGAGAACGTAAGCCGATGCTGCTGTTTCACTATTTGTGAGCCAGGCTGGAGCACCAGAAACCTACTTTTATTTGAAGTTCTTTTATCAATCCTGTTCATAATTTGACTGCTCAGATCCTTGGTTTAGCACAAAGGAGAGACAGTGATGTAGAGACAGGGAAGAAAATTGAGACTTTCAGTGGCCTTGTTGAGGAAGCTTGAAGTAGTCATGAAAGTGGGCTCTCCAAAGACTGCTCTGTGCATTGGGGGATTCTCCAGTCCAAGGCAATTTTTCTTTTCATTCCCCAAGCAGGACAGTTCTATTCTGGAAATGTAGGTGGTGGAGCTATTTTATTATTCTGTACTAGAGAATGTACTTCAAAGTAAGGTCCTGCATGTATAAGCTGTCTATAGAAGATGATTTCCTTATCTCCTAGGTAATACCTGAAGACTTTTAGGATGGCACCCTTCTTAAAAACTCAGGTCTGTTTGTCATACAGCCCCTTTCAGAGGTGCATGGAAGGTAGGAGCAGCCAAACCTATTCTTTCCTGCCCCATCCTGTTTCCTAGCACTGCTGGAATTGATCCCTGTTGATTCTGGCATGCCCAGAACAAAGGCCTCTCTTGTTGGGAGCTGCAGCAAGGCACACGGACGTGCTGCTTGGCACTCGCCTCTTCCCGGGGTGTCACGCAGTGATTTTACTGCTTCCTGGGATGTGTGTCCCTCAGATTGATGTTGCTATATTGGGCTGGGAATGTTTCTCACTCTGAAATTCTGGGAGAGGGATGGGAGAAAAGATGTGGTAAAAAGTGGCTGCTGAAGTTTACCCCAAGAGGAAACTAAATTTTGGGTGAATGTGACTCTGTAGAGGTATGTGCAAATAACAGAGTGAATTAATAGGGACAAATAGACTTTGCTCCCTGGTCCTGTCTATTTTCACTCATACAGCTACATTTTTATAGCTAAATCTCAGTTGTTTGTGTGGGTTTTATTTTCCTAAAACCTGTGTTTGTTCAGGTAGTGCTAGCTTTTAACACTTTTGCAGCTCTACAGGCTGTGTATCACCGATGCTAAAGAGAAGTTGCTGGAGAGAGGAGTTGGATGAGCAAGTTGAGATCAGAGGCATGAGATGGTACAAGAAGTTCTCCTCCTTTCTCAGATTTCTGTTCCTCTCAGTGAGAGCACTCCTGTTCCTATCTTTGCCTGGCTGTGCTTGCAAAGCCATCTAAGGGGAGGGAAATGAAACCTGTAGCAGGGTGAGATCCACAAGGAAGATCTTTATGCTATGTCCATGACTAGTAGAGAAGGAAAGCTTCAGAGTCTCTTGGCAATGAGACCTCAAAAGCTCATTTGAAACCTGCCGAGCATGGCAGACAATGTATCTGCAGCATCATCTGGTGTTGTGGGGAATTGTGCAGCTGCTGCAGCAACTTTTCATGGCAAACTCAATGCCTACACCTCTTTTTACAGGTGGTAGTTGAATTATTTAGGTGATGGCACTTGCCTTGTGGAAAGGAAAGTGTAGAGCAGTGTGCACAGGCCATGTTAATTTTCCCAAGCTATTAGTGTGGGTAGCAGCATCCATGAAACACTTGGTGGTTGCTGTCATGATTCATTTTTACTAAAATTGTGCCAAGCCAAAATAAATATGTAGGAGCTGCCCAGGAGGCTGATGTGATTGTACTGGAATGACGTCTGTGTGGCTTAGCATGTGTCACACTGATGCGCTCTGTATTGAAGAGGAAGGTACCACTTTGCCTGCTCACAGCAGTTTGCTGCAGTCATAGCATGGGTGTTGCTGTATGTGAAGGTTGGTGGCTGGGTTAGGAGCCTTCCTGGATGTATAAGATGGGATTTGCCATGTTTGGATAGCTCCATTATCATGGACCTGGCATAATTCTGGTTGGAGATCAAGAAAGGGATTATTACTCATCTCCTCCAACTACTG
Organism: Semnornis frantzii; assembly: GCA_013399775.1. Lineage (NCBI taxonomy): Eukaryota > Metazoa > Chordata > Aves > Piciformes > Ramphastidae > Semnornis > Semnornis frantzii. Next base: position 12,057 of record VWYK01011352.1, read on the forward strand.
CCCTGGAGTTATGAAAAACAGATAAACCTCTGAAGGGTTTTTGGAAGAAAACTTTTCATCTCTCTGTTTTTTCTACTTACTTTTTTACCCCACTCATTCCCAGTTTAAGACTTTATTCCTAATTGGAGTAGATTGTCTTGTTCATCTGAGGTGCTTGTTATTTTTTGGCACACCAGGTACTGGCTCTTGTTGGAAGGTTAGACCTGACAGCAAGCTGTCTAAGGTGAAGTTGTGTTTTTTTTTCCCATTTCCTTACCTGGGTGATCTACAAATGTCAGTGGGATTGAAGAAGGATGTCTTAAAACCAAGACTCCCTTGAAACCATAACGAGGAATATACCTGATTTAAAAAAAGTCTTATCCATGCTCTAGAGGGCAGGGCTTTAAACCCTTTCTTGAACCATGGGCTATTTATTTTCTTTTCTGGGGGTTTGGTCTCCTGTGTAAATACCAAAGATATAGTTTGCTTTCTATGGTTCTTCTTCATGGGCCTTGATATCTGCAGGCCTCATGCTGAAAACCACACATTTCCTCATGTTTATTAATAAATCTGTAATTTCAACCCAGTGTCTTCTGGCCTTGCTATCAATTTTAATCTCCTTGCTATTCACCCTTCAGGATTGTAAGCAAAGAGCAATGTGAAGCAGGCAACTGTAGTCCTTCTACATGTAATGAGCAAAGAGTTTTCAACTTTGCCCATTTGAAAGGGAATTTAATTTAAAAGCCAAAGTCTGCACATACAGTGCTGATCCTGTGTGTCACCACTTTAAGCTCTTTTCCACTCTTACTCTGAGCCTGGACTTGCCATCGGCTCTTGGTGTACAAATTTTCCAATTCATGCAGGTTGCCTGGTAGATAATGAACTTTTCTTTCTCTTCACCCTGCTCCTCTTCCATCTCTCTCAGTTCCAGGTGCTTGTTACCTTAAGATTAGAACTCAGCTGAAGCAGTATCTTTACCTCCCTTTGTTTAATTTTACACGTGATTCTTTGAGCCTTATTAGCCTGGGAGTAGCAGCACTCAATGGCTTCTGTAGCACATAATGGAATCTGGTTACTCATTGTGGAGGGGAATCTCAAGGACAGGCAGCCCTCCTTTCCACTGTTACTTTCACTGCCATATTTTATTTTTCCTACAGGATATTTCCTCTCTTTTATCCCTAAATTCATCCCTCTTGATACAGCTGAAAAAGGAGAGAACAATGGAAGTGTCTGCTGCCCTCTTGTTGGCAAGAGCCTTTGGGATATAGAGCTGGTCATGGTTTCAGTTCTTGCCTGCAATAGCTGCAGAATAGCCTGATCCCTGGACAAAGGTCCTTCGGAGATGCTATCCTGATGGAGCTATGGGTACTGAGCCAGCTAGAGAAGGCATGGAACAGGATGCAAGTGCAGTATGTGTCAGTCCTGAAGTTGATACATTGAGAAAGAGCTCTGCTTTTGGACTGCTTCTCAGACTTTCAGCAGAAAAGTCATGACGTTGTCTGTCACTCAAGTGAACTTTGCTTGACAGATTTCTGTGTACAAGATTTTGGAGGGTGTGTTTTAGGGGGTTGCAGACTGAAAGCTACCATCCCAAAACCTATCATGACTGTTCCAGAGTGAGCTTGGGCCTTTATTTGGTTCCTAACACGATCTCTTACATACGGAATCATTTCAGCCCAGACCTGTAGTGATCAGCACCTAATGCAGTGGATTTGTTAGTGGTGGTAGTCTAAAACTATAGTGGTGTTTTCTTTTTCATTCTGAAGGTGACATAGGACACATATGAAGGAAGTGTACTTTGCACTCTTGGAGGTACTAGCTTTATTAAAACCTCGTGACTCCCACCTAGGCCATGAGCATGGTATATTTGTGAAAGCTTGTCTCTGTGCCCATCCAAGCGTGAGTGAAGCTACAATATCTGCTTAAATCTGTTTGCAGAGTGGTGAGCTAGCTTTGCATCAAATGCCACCCTCATTGATTCCCTTGTCTCAGTTGAGAAGGATGTTTTTTTGGGCGATGCGCGGTGGAGGATGCCTGTGTCTTCCTCATTGTCTCAGTTTGTCTCTTCCCTGACTTCAGAAGCAGCAAGGACAGGAAGAGAATGGAGAACCACCAGGATAAGGGGGACTATGTCAAAACAAAACTGTATCTCATGCTAATAATGGAGCAAATCTACTGGAAAGAACTGGCCACGTGGGAAAGGTCTCTGCTGTATTTCATGTTTGGAACAAGAGGTGACAAACTCACTTGCACATAATCTGAAGTAAAAATGCTTAAAATATTGACTTGATAGCAAAGATTCAAACATGGTACTCCCTGTTCCAGAGGCAGAAGCTTTTCAGAAAGCTGTTTAAGAGACTGGTTATTACCCAAAGTTGTACATGACTGTCTGGAGACAGTTGATGTTTAAATGAGTCAGGATTTGAAATAGATAACTTGCCATCTTTATAACACCCTACTAGTTGTACCAAAATGTATAAACACATCCTCTTGGATAGAAAGAAGCACAAAATGTTGGTTGTTCTTCCCTACTGTTTGAATTTCACATTAAACTTTGCAATAATGATTGTGCAGCAGAATGAGTTGAAAACTGGTGGCATTTAAGTGCTCTCCTGGTCAATCTATGCTAAGGTCATAGCTTTGTCACTGTGGTGGTGAACTGGCTTTTCTTTTGCAGTACGGAAGATGAGCTGGTCTCAGAGCACAGCCAGACAGGTTAGTGGACCTGGTTATAATGTATCAAATTTCAGGTAAAGAGAATACTACTCTAAGCTTGCCCTTGTTCCAGTGCAAGTCATACCTCTGTGTTGCCTGTGGTGGTGTCGTGTCCTGCGGCAGCACGGCGCGAGGAACACTGAGCAGGAAAGGAGTCTGGACACCTTCTTAGGGCTAACTTGCTGTAGGGCTCTGTGACTGGGATATGAGTGTCTATAGTGCTGTAGAGTGAGTCCAGATCCAGACATGTATTAGCAGGCTCCTTGGTTGATCTAAGTAGATTGCGTACTTGGTCATCCAGCGTAGTGCAAGTTACCCTACTGCATGCCAATTCTAACATTTTGAATATGAGACTAAGTGTAAGAGGCTGTGAATGCACTTAGATGTGGAAGGATCTTCTCTATTTTAAGCACTCTTTCTGTGCTTGAGAGTTTTGAGTGTTTTATGGCTGGCAGCTCCTGTGGTCTGTGTCCTGGGCAGGAAGCATGCTTGTACATCAGCTCTCGGGTAGTCTGACAAGTCGGTTTACCTGCAGTGGAACAGCTTTGTAGCTTTCTGTGGACCAAATGATGCAAAGTGGTTTACCAAGCAAAGAGACCATGAAGGTCTGTAATCACAAAACCATTCTTGTCTCCTGTAATGCAGAGCAGAGAGGGTTTACAGCCTATATAACCTCAGAGTTGTATAGAAGCACTTAGATCCACCTTGCATCTTCTGATTTGCCTTCGTATGCATGTGACAAATTGAAACCAACGTGACTTAAGCTAGGAAAGGTGAAATTTCAAGGCAGTCCTAATACTGAGAATCTGGAAGAAGTTCATGAAATAGTGAAAACTTGACTAAAGCTGTCTTTATCACTGGAGATAAAGATATCCTTTTGGTGCTGCTCTCTCAGCCCATGTTGAATAATAGAAGAGACTTTGCACAGCCGTACAGATAGTGATGATACAACCAAGGATGGGCGACCATGAATGGGCATGACATCTGCTAAGCAGCAGTGATGTGGTTAAACAGCCTCACTCTGTTCCAGAGACTGAGCTTGAGTTTTACCTGTACTTGCTCTTATCTGACTCCTGGTATCTCTTTGCAAATGAGCTCCTTGGCAAGGGGAGATAAAATCAACTAGATGCAGTTTTGTCCTCCTTTTGCTATGAGTGCTGCTAGCTATAGAATAAGCATGTTTTAACCACAGAAGGTCAGCAAGGCCTCTAGGCTCTGGACAGACAACTGATTTTATTGTTAGCCTTTATAACAAGATTAGCACTAAATGACTCACAGAACAAGTCAGGTGTTCTTTAATCTTGTGTAACTGGGTTGGCATGAAGGCATTGTCATTATAATGACAGAATGTGGCTGAAAACTTTGACAAAATCAGATCTTCAGAGACAAGTAGGAACTTTCAACTTGAATCAAAACCTAGACATTGAAAAATTTTTTTTTTTTTTCAACCAAAGAAGCTGAAAATTCCCAGAAAGAATCTGTGAAAAGGATTTTAAGTTTTTGGTGGGAGAGAAAACAATGCTTTCTCCTTAGCTCTGTAGTGAGCCCAGAGGTGGTCTTGAACTTCCCAATTGAGAGTGCAATGTACAGCAGAGCTGAAGCTACATATTATACCAGATTTTCTCCTGGAAGTCAAATTTCTTTCTGTCTCCTGGGCTGCTTTCACTTGTGTACTTACAGGTTGCAGGCTGCTAACTGCCTCTGTGATCATGGCTGACCTTTATGGCACGAGTTTGGAAAGCACAGCAGATTGCTCCTGTTGTAGGAGTGGGCTGGGATTCAAACTGGAATTTATTTGCTTATTTCAAGCTTCTTGTAAACAACACAACTTGCACAGTCAAAGGAATAAAACCAGTGTCACCCTGCAATTGCTGGTTTGTATGTTATCTTCGAAATGTCCTGGAGTCTTCCTTATGGTGAAGAAAAGCTTATCCCCTTTTATTTATTGATTTAAAACTGAGAAACATTAACCTATGTAAATACTGTGTGCCTTTATCTTATCAAGTAGTGTGATGGGATTGGAAAGGGAGTTGGGTTTTGAGAGTGAAGATCCAAGCCTGTTAACCAAAGTATGACTGGAGTTAATAATTTCTGGCAAGGTAACTTAGCCTCTTATAACTTTACATCTCTCTCCTCTCGTTTATTTTCTCACCACAGTAAGTTTGATTCTGCATTGTAACAGCTCAAATGGCTTCAAAAGGACTTTAATTTGCATGACTTCTACAGGAGAGAACAGAGAAGCCCAGTCTGATCCCTGAATTTCTAAGACGCCCCTTTTACCACTTCTGAAAATAAGCTAAGGGTGAAGTCGGTTGTGCAAGAAGGGTGAGAACTGTGCCAGGACCACTTTATAGTTGTGGCACTGCTTTGGTTTACCAGCTGTTTAATAAAAGCATGTGAGAATGGTAGATGGAAGATCACAGAGCAGGCAAAAGGATGAAAGAATATAGCTAGGTGGCATCACTCGAGTGTCTTAGCAACCTTTATGATTCTGGTTGATAGCTGTATCAGTCCTATGCTGACAGAGAAGCACTGAAGGAATGACTACGATGTCTGTAGACATGAAGGTGATTTTTGTAGATGACCTTCAGATATTGGATGAATAGAAAGACTATTAGTGATGTGATGGGAAAGGAGTGCTCAGGGACTGGCAGATGTAATTCCAGTGATACACATGCCTAGGGACCAGGCTGTGGGATATACCTGCCCTCCTTTTAGGTACTGCCCATTTTTGCTCCATGCAGAAAGCCAACAGTCACATCTACTTTTCTCTTACTCTTTTTCTATTGTCTCTACTCTGCTATAAAATGTCTATTTTGAAAGTCTAAAATCAGTAGTGTATAACAAGACCTCCCATTCTCCACACCCTTTCATGTTTGAGGTGCAAAGAGAGGAGGAAAGGCTTAGTTTTGTTCACAAGAACTGCCACAAACCTGGAGTCATTCACAGAATCACAGAATTAACCTGGGAAAGACCTTTGAGATTATAGAGCCCAACCTATCACCTAACAGCTTCTGATTAACTAAACCATGGCACTAAGTGCCTCCTCCAGTCTCCTCTTAAACACCTCCAGGGGTGGTGACTCCACCACCTCCCTGGGCAGCCCATTCCAAAGGCCAATCACTCTTTCTGTGAAGAACTTCTTCCAAACATCCAGCCTAAACCTGCCCTGGCACAGTTTGAGACTGTGTCCTCTTGCTCTTTCACTGGGTGCTTGGGAGAAGAGACCAACCCCTGCCTGGCTACAACCTCCTTTCAGCCAAAAGCAATGGGGTTTGCTCCCAGATCACCATGAATCCGCCTGTTTCCTGAAGTCTTACTTTCATCTTTCAAAAGGGCTTTCTGAGAAAGACTGCAGCTGCAAGATTGCCTCCCTCTCCCTCCATAAAAGGATGTGACTGGGGAGATAGATGATGAAAATAAAATTTTAGTTGTCACATACCTGAGCAATGCTGCAGGTTTGCTGAGCACAGGCTCTCTCAGTGCTCATGTGTGCTGTTCTGCAGATCACAGGTAGGCACATCAATTTATACGTGGAATGTTTTCATTTTCCACAAAGGTCTACTTAAAATTTCAAGCCTTTTTGAGTTGGTGGTGCTTGAAGAAGGGCCTTGGAGAGCTACATGCAAGTCGCTAACAGTTTCCCTGGTTATTAATGGCCACAGCAAGGGCTTGCAGGTTCTGAGAATAGACTGTGATTTCTTTAGAGGAGACAGCTGACAATGGTGTTTGATACACCAATAAGTCTCTGCCTGACTTTTGACTGACAGTAACACAAACTTGCTCTCCTCCCAGCCATGGCTTAAACCTGGTGACATTTACAGCAGAGCTATCTCCCCCAGTCTAAGTTTAGATGGGGATTTTTGTGTTTTGTCTGTGTGTGCTTAATAAAATAAAAAAAGCAGGAGAGAGATTCTGCAAATAAAAATAAAACAGGACTTTCAAAGAGTGGCTGCATATGAAAGCAGGAGGTGTTAAACGTGTATGGATTTCCATGGATTGGTTACTCTGAGTCCTTGGTGAGGAAACAGATGGTGTATATATAGTAGACATGGCATTTCAGGTCATGGTTTAGTGGGTGTGGTGATGCTGGGCTGATAGTTGGGCTTGGTTGGAAAAGACCTCCATGATCGTCTTAAAGATTCTATGATTTTACATTCTAACAGCTTTTGGTCACTGTCACAGAAGCTCATTTCAGAAGAATAACCTAAAGGGAAATTGTGTTTTGTCTCCCATTACAGACCTTTGGTAAGCCTTCATTCTTTCATGAACATGGCTTTCTTCTGATACTGTCATTTCCTGCTGCCGACCAGGCTTTGGTCATGCAACCCAGATAGAAATAACTGCCTTTTAGACTTGGCCCTGAGAGCTAGATGCTCAGTATCCTCCATTAGATACATGAAGGATTTGCAGCTAAGTTCTGCTGGCACTCTAAAAGCAGGTGCAACTCAACCCTTTGTCAATGCCATGAACTACTTACTGGCCATGTGTTTCTGGAGAGTTCACTTGGGACTTCAGACAGTGCTAAAAGATTTCTGTAGGCAGAAAGGTGTCATGACAAGTAGTGTCCAGAGAGGCCATCTATGTAAACCAAGTGAAGCTATTTTTGGAACACTAGTTTTTGGAAAAGTGGTTTCAACCATCTATTGTAGGGAAGGAAGACTCCTGAGTTTGGCTCATTTTTCATCTAAAATGAAGGTAAAATGTATGATCTGGGCAGAGAGACGTGATTTTGTCAACTGCTTTGTCATGCCAGGAGTCCACCTGCCTTTGCATCTACCTTACCTTGTTTCTGGGTTGTCAGGAACAATTGTCTGCCTGTGACCAGGGAAAGATTTACTGAAAGGGTTTTCTTTTACCAGTGCTCTTCCTTTCTGTTTCCATTTCCCTCACTTTGCAAAACTGCACTTACATAACCAGTGCTAGCAGTGTTTTATGCTGTCACTTAGTATTTGTTGAATGAACTGCATCTTTTGTCTTCATAAGACTCGGGGATTTTCATTTCCATGTGCTTTGCAACTCTTTGCCCTTTGCTAAGCTGAGCACGTGGTCCAGATTAATTCTCGTTAGTGTGATAATGCATTAGTAATTGCAGCAGTTCAGAAGGGTAGAACCCCAGGGTCAGGATCCCAGTATAATCAAACATTTGGAACAAGACAGACCACATCCCTTGAGTTTGTGTGCAATAAGTGATGATGCAAAGCTGACCAAGTTTTCAGCTGCACTGTAATCAGCAATCCTGTTTGCCTGAATTTGGCATTTTCTGGGGTGCAGTGTACAGGTGTGAGTGAGAGGGAGAAGTCAATCCATAAGCACTCTTGTGAATGAAAGGTGTAGCACTCTGACCTGATGAGTCTTGCTATCTCAGAAGTTATGGGATGGTACCAAAATCCCTAGGTATGCCATGTGACATCTCTGAAGACATGAGTGATAGACTGGTACTGCCTTTCTTGAAGGAAGATAGAATGGGAAACTTTTTTTTCCTTTTCATGCCCTATCATATTAAAGAGTTGTTTTGAACCATTTTACAGTAACCCTGTACTCCTTGAAATCTTTCCCAGTAATTTTAAACAGCCACCCATGTACTTCTGTTTTATGCCGATGAATGTGTGGTGCATAGCAGGAATAAAATCAATCTAAGGATTTTAAAAAACTTTTTATTTTTTAACATCTCCCTCCCATAATAGCATATAATAGCAATGTTTCCTCGGTATGCTTTTACCTTCTCCTTTTAGGAGTGATAGCTCATGTACACTTGTTTGTAATATATTCAGCATCTGTCAACACCCTTCCAGCCTGGAGCTGAGCAGAAGGCCTTGTTGTCAGGGGCTGGTAACTGAGTTCTGAGTCTGCCATCAAAAATAAAAGCTGCTGAGCTTGAATCAGATCTAGCTATCTGAGAACTGGAAACTGTGTGAAGGACTGAAGTGACCGAGTTGACAACTAGGAGCGCTTTATGCTTTACCTTGGCTGGGAGATTTTGGTGTGGAGTTTTTAGAGGAAAGGATGAACATGAAAACCAAATTTCCTTGAATTACTGCATCCTGTACCTTCAAGAATTCATCAAACCAAAAAATCCTGAGATGCCTCTCCAGTTCTCTGGTTTCATATGTCAAACTCAGATACAGAAGCTTAGCAATCTCTGTCTTCTGATGCAAGTGTGAGAGCTTCAGCACTGTGTCCTTTCTGCCCAGAGGTAATGTCAGCTGAGCTGACCACTTCTGACTGGCCTTTACATCTTCTGCTGCATGAGAAAGAGACATCTGAAGTCTGCACAGCACTGTGCAGAGGAGATAGTTGTGATCAGCTGGGAAGAGGGAGCAGCTGAGCTGCCGATGTCACTGCTTGCTGTTCAAACTCCTATGTGACGGATAACAGGAGGATAGGATCTCTTTTCACACTGTTGGTAAATCCATGCCTGATGTAAGCAGGATGAAGTGTGGAAGGGCCCTGTTCTCCACAAATCCTGATATCAAGCAATGTGTCATTTGTAATGTACCTGATATCCTTGTCCCCTTCACCTAATGTGAACTATTTGTTCAAGTTTGTGATAATAACCTGGGAGCCTGGAGAAGGTACTGAAAAGAAGAGCAGTAGATCAGTAAGTGACCTTTCTTCACCAAAGTAAAACAATGCCCCCAAAACACTGAACACTAGAGTGCTACTTTTAACCTGTAGTTACTGGAATAAAGGCAATTTCCTGAAGCATCTACATAATACTGACTTTTAATGCAAACTCTTTGTGAAACAGCAGCAGGAAGCTGCAAGGATGCTGCAAGGAGTAGGTATCTACTGGAGGCATGTTGGGTTGGTGATAGGCTTAACCTTGATTTCCTGACCACTTGCCAGGTAGTGTTGGATATGAGGTACTTCTATGGCCAAAGATGGAAGGACGCAAAGGAATGTCTTACAGTAGCCCAAGACTGTACTCCTGCTCTGAGCATGAAGGTTTTGGATAAAGGTGAGATACAAGCTGTTGGCTTGTTGCTCTTGGAGTGGCCCAGGCTGTGTAGTAAAGAAGCAAAGGAACGCACAAACCTGTGCCTAAGAAGGAAGAGAATACTGGAAACCTGAGTTCAAAACAAACATGGCAGCTGCTGTAGAAGAAGCTGTTGCAATCAAATAGTCCTCTTAGAAGGGGGAATCTTCAACAGTCTATTCACAGGAAAACTCTGAAGTAAAACATTTGTGCTTAGCAGAACATGATGCAACCTGTGGCTTCAACAGTGGACAGGTCCTTTGTGTACTGCTTTAAGAAGCCCTAGGAATAAGCTGACCATTGTTCCCAAGCCACTAGACTTGAAAAAAGTCCTGTACTTGCTGTGTTTATTTCTACATTCTCTCACACCTGGCTTGATCAGAAACAAAGGTATATCCTTAAGATGGTAACTCCAGTATCTGATGAAACTTGTTGCCAAGAACTTTTTCTGAGGCAATGATGGGGAAAGAGTCTCTGGGAGATGATAATGAGAAAGTGGATCTCCTGTTTTTGTTTTCCTCTACTGACTACAGAATGAGGAAGAAGGATCTGCCTTGCAGTGCAACCCAATGTGACCACATTGAGTCATGATAAGCTCAAAAAGTGTGTCTTAAAGATGTGGATCACAGTGAGGCTGACAGAAGCAAATGTTTGAATTGAGCCTTCTGGGTAGTGCAGTGTGATTCTTGCTCCCACAGAGATTTTGCAATACAGAACCATTTTGAGAAGGTGGCAGTGATGTTTCTTTAATGAAAGGCTATACAAGTGATTGTTGCTTAGTCATAGAATCATAGAATGGTAAGGTTGGAGGGGACCTCAAGGATCATCCAGTTCCAATCCCCTGCCATAGGCAGGGACCCCTCCCACTAGTACAGGTCACTCAAGGCCTCATCCAACCTGGCCTTGAACACCTCCAGGGAGGGAGCAGCCACAACCTTCCTGGGCAACCTGTTCCAGTGTCTCACCACCCTCACTGTAAAGAATTTCCTCCTAACATCCAACTTTGATGTATGTTATGCTTCTGACTATGATAAAGAGGAAGGAGTGAGGTCTTTTTGTAGATGATATGTTTGAAGTCAAAGTGATTTATTTTCTGCTGTCATCTTCAGGATTTGGGAAGACTAGCTTTGAAAAGGCCTTACAAGGTCCATCTGCTATGTGAAGTGGGTTCAGTCCAGCTTAAATCACACTTGAGATGCTTTTGTAACTTCTTTTAGTCTTTCATTAGCAAAGGATCTCTGTTAAGATTTATTCTAACGATTTAATTTTTTTGCTGTCAGCGTAAGTTTCTGGGACTTTGAGACTTCAACACCACAGTGTGACCAGAGAAATACATTTTTAGTTGTTTGAGATTCCCCTAGACTTAGTTTCCATGCTTAGCCATATTCTATCACATACTTAAATTGGAGGCACAGTTGTAAAAAATTAGGTTCAGTGTCTCTTGAGCCCTAAAAGCTGGTGATCTTGTCTATCTCTTTCTTATTTGCCAGCTGGAGATGTCAGGGATAAATTTGAGTCTGACATGCTGAACAAACACTTCTCTTTATAGCTGGATAGATGTGGACATAGTTTCTCCAGGTCATTCAGGAAGTCTTTAACAATATGCCATATTGAATTCTAATTTCCCAATGCTTAGGTCAGTGAAGAAAGCAATGCCCTGTCTTTGCAGGATCTGTTGAACCTTATTAGCAATTAAGAAGCAAACAAGAACCTCTCTGTCTGTACCAAGTATGACATTGCCCTTTCCCATCTTCCTGTAATCCGAGGGTCTCTATAGGAATAATTTTCTCGATTTTAAATTGAAGCATTAATATGTTTGGAGTTTTATCCTCTCTACTCCTATCTATCTTTGTCCAGTTGTTTCAGAGAAAGACTTAATTGTGCCAGGCTTGCATCACAAAAAGCAGGCTGTCCCCAAAATCTGCCCAGAGGCAGGCATGAAGAGCAGAAGGATGTGCCTCGCTCCTGAGGAGGATTAGAGAAGGAGCAGTACTCCCACTGCCACTCTTGCTTTTCTCCCCAAGTCTGAGTGCAAACCCCAGACTATTCCAGGAGCACAAACCTGCTTCACTGAACAAGTCGTATTTCATTTGGGCAGAGAAGAAAACAGGCTTTGGAGAAAAAAAAAAAAAAAAAAAAAAAAACAAANNAAAAAAAAAAAAAAAAAAAGTACAAACAAAGGAAGAAACTCGTTTTCTTATGTGGGTTTGTGCTTTCCATCTGACTTGGACACTACTTTATCCTCTCCCTTTTCTGAGTGTAATAACTCCATAGGAGAAGCAGCAGCATGAGATCAAAGATTTGTTTGTGCTTTTACTGTTTGCCCCATTGGTACATGCCAATGTATTGCAATACAAAGTTAGTCACAGTATTTACTGGGTCTGTGCCAGCTGGTAGTTAAGATTATGAACAGGACTTGGCAGATACTGCAAAAGCTGGAGGCATTGTTTTTGTGGGATGGAGGAGGTCAGGAGATGGAGTTGTTTAGGAGTGTTTGGCACATATCACTGAGATTTAACCACAGCTTTTTCTGATCTAGTGGAGAGTAAGATGTGGACCTGCAGGGCTCAAGTTCTCTTAATGACTCCCATCAGGGATGGTCCATCCTAAATGCAAATATTTCAGTTGCAGATTTAGCTCTGTTTAGGAACCATGAGGTGCATTTTGTTTTTTTTTTTCATTCTACTTGTCGCTTGTATCCTCAAACTGCTTTTGGGCATGGGTGACACATTTGCCCTGAAAAGCAGAGTTTCGTTAGAGGTTGCTGGTTTACATAATGGGTCTATATGGGGTTTGTTGAGAATATTTGGGATTTGAGGGGCTTTTTCCTCTGAAATACCAGTGTCACCAAAAAGTGAGGGCAGGTGCTGAGTGGGAACTGTGGATGCATTAAGCAGCTGGCATATATTTCTCTATTAGAAAGCATAAATGCGAATCTGTTGCAGTTTAAAGCAAAGCAGAACTGCATTTTAGTTGGTCTGATACTGCTGCTTAATGCTAGATGCTGCTGCTGCACTGCTGGCAAATGTTTGTCCTTAATGGTGATTGATGTGCATCAGAGAGCGCTGTGGTTATAGAAATGACCCTGGTCCTCCATTTCCTTCATGCCAGTGCTCAAAGCAGAGCACTGGACCAGCCCAGCTCCTTCAGACACTCCTCATAGGCCCTTCACAAGCCTTGTTACCTTTCTCCGGACACATGTCAGCACCTAAATGTCCTTTTTGTAGTACGGGCCCTAGGACTGCACACAATGCTTGAGGGGTGGCTGCACCAGTGCTGAGTGCAGGGGAGATGATCACCTCCCTGTTTCTGCTGGCCACAGTTTCTAAAACAATCCAGAATGCTGTTAACTTTCTTGGCCATCTGGGCCCAGCATTGGGGTTTGCCCTTCAAGAACATTTCTTCCTGTATACCTGGAATAAAGGATAAGCTGCAGCCAGTTAAGATGATTCCTTTTGAGTCCTACAAAGCTGTGCTATTTAGGTAGTGCTGAGGCCTGGATTTCCCTCCACAGCAAAAGGGAGCATTTGCTTAAAGTTGTCATTTTTAAAGACTGTTTAATACCTTTACTACTTTGACCATTGCTAACAGAATGCCTCATCTCTGGTAAAGAGGATTTTTTTTTTAAATTTCTCTGTCATTTATGTATTATCTCACTTCTTAAAGTATGTGAATTAAAAGCTTACTTCAAATAGTTCTGTCTGTACAGCAAACCACAAATACATCCATGATATAAAAGGAATGTGGTAATTTACTTGTTTTTAATAGCATTTTTTACCTCCCAGAATCTTAAAGGACTTCAAAAGTTCAGTCAAACTCTGAAGCAACTTGTTATATTTTGCTGTTATTCAAATGCAGGATAAACTGAGGCTTTACGAGTTGGAATTTGGCTCTGGAGATGTAGTAGTTGGTCAGGTCCTTGTGGCCCTAGTTCATGACAAACGCAAAGCAGTTGCAGATACAGCTAATTATTGGTTTCTGAGGAACACAGGACAATAGTGTTCAAATGTCCAAATATGCACACTGCCTGAGGTTGAAAATATCGGTTGGGAAGGCATCCTCATCCTGTCATAGTTGATCTCTGAGTCAGCCAAACCTGGAACCCACAGCAATGACAGATTCCCCCTTCCACCACCCATTTTACAAAGTGTTCTGTGGGTTGCATGCAAAATCACAGAATCACAGAATGCATCTAGTTGGAAGAGTCCTCAAAGATCATCCAGTCCAGCTTTCAACCCAGCACTGAAGGGTTAACACTAAACAATGCCCTTAAGTGCTATGTGGACACACTGCTTAAATGTCTCCAGGGACTGACTCCACCACTGCTCTGGACAGACCATTCCAATGTTTGATAACCCTCTCCGTGAAGAAATATTTCTATCTATCACCTCCCCTGGCACAGCTTGAAACCATTTCCTCTGGTCCTGTTGCCTGCCACGAAGGAGAAGAGGCTGGGCCTCTCCTTTCTCCAGCCTTCCTTCAGGTATTTGTAGAGAGAGATGAGGTTTTCCCTCAGCCTCCTCTTCTCTAGGCTGAACAAGCCCAACTCCCTCAGCTGCTCCTCATACATCACATACTCCAGGCCCTTCAGGAGCCTTGTTGCCCCTCTCTGGACACCCTCCAGCACCNAATGCCCTTAAGTGCTATGTGGACACTGCTTAAATGTCTCCAGGGACTGACTCCACCACTGCTCTGGACAGACCATTCCAATGTTTGATAACCCTCTCCGTGAAGAAATATTTCTATCTATCACCTCCCCTGGCACAGCTTGAAACCATTTCCTCTGGTCCTGTTGCCTGCCACGAAGGAGAAGAGGCTGGGCCTCTCCTCTCTCCAGCCTTCCTTCAGGTATTTGTAGAGAGAGATGAGGTTTTCCCTCAGCCTCCTCTTCTCTAGGCTGAACAAGCCCAACTCCCTCAGCTGCTCCTCATACATCACATACTCCAGGCCCTTCAGGAGCCTTGTTGCCCCTCTCTGGACACCCTCCAGCACCTCAATGTCCTCCTTGTAGTGAGGGCCGCAGAACTGCACACAGTACTTGAGGTGTGGTCTCACCAGTGCTGAGTGCCTGCTCTTCCTGCTGGCCACAGTGTCTCTAAGTCAAGCCAGGATGCCATTGGCTTTCTTGGGCACCTGGGCACACTGCTGACTCATGATCAGTCTCCTATTAAACAATACCTCCAGGTTCTTCTTGAAATATTCCCTTCTTCACCCCAGCTTGTACCATCTTGAAATAGTCCTTATGCAGGACCAGGACTTGTCAGGTCAAGGACAGATCAAGGAGCCTAGCCATGGTTGCTTCTTAATCTTTTAAATGCCAGATCCATGCTCACTGCCCAGTGACAGCAGCTGACAGATCACACCACCTCTGATCCACCATGAGATTTGGGAGCTCTGGTGGGGTCCTGACTCCTAACCTGGTAAATCTGCTCCATTAATAGATATCAAAGAGCCAGAAGTTTCCATCTGAACTTTATCTGGCTTTGCAGCAGGCTGGGGGATTAAAGACTGTTACAGAGAAGGGAGGGAGCAGCCGTGGCTCACCCGGAATAGCCTGACCTATGACGGCACCAACCAGCCTGGGGAGGGGAGTTGTCCTGTGAGCTCACAGGTTATTAGCAGTGTGCACAGACATGTCTGCAGTCAGCAGCACACCCAGGGCCATCTGCTCCATTTCTGACTGGTTTATGGGGTCCAGGGGAAACTGTTAGTACAGCTTGCCTGTACATGCTCTTTGTCTAGAGCACTGGGAGCAGACACGAGGACCAGTCTTGTGGAGCCATCATCTTATGCTGCCCAAATGCCTTTAGGGTTTGACCTCTAGGCTGTGTGGGGAAGACCTATTTTTTGAAAGACAGTGGTAAGAGAAGGTAAACCCTGCTCTGCTGGCCCTGCTGCAGCCCAGTGCTTTAGTCTCTCCACTGTGTCACAGCAAGTAATAAAGGAATCAGAGTGGGCTGTATGGCTGGGACTCACCGCTATATAGGGCCAGGGGATGTGGGATACAAATTTTCATCTGCCAGGTAGAAGTAGAGTGTGGGAAGTAAGAGCAGGGACTTTGGTCTATTCAGAGATTCACTTCTTCCAGCCTCTGTCTTGTTACTGGTTTTATATTTTGTTGCTTACTTCTCTGCTGGTGTCTGGGTCCTCTGTTTCACCTGCCCTGCGTCACCACCGTGGAAAAATGTAAGGCTTCTTGTTGCTCACTCTTCCCCCCTACTCCTCAGCTGAGCATTGCTGTTGCAGTAGGAATTTTTTCCTTAGAGAGAGACTGAGTTAGAGCCCTTATGGTGCCTGGTGTCTTTCAGGATTTGCACAGAGCAGCGCCTCAGCATGATGGAACAGGATCTTCCCAGATGGCTGGATGACCCCAGACTCAGCGTACTTTTGCCCCAAGGAGCAGTGGAACTGCAGATTAACTTCTTGGACACATGGGAAGCAGACACACAGCAACTGCAATGAATAGTCTGTGGGTGCTGCTCAGTGTTTTACACCAGGAAGCACTGAGGGGTATACTAAACCTTTGACCCTAGTGACATACTCCAGATTCCTCCCAGTCAAACAGTCTCCTTCCCTCCCCTCCAGGCCTGAAAGCATCCTGACTAGCCAAACAGATGCATTGTCCCATAAAAACTTCTTTATATCCCACATAATTGTATTGATCTGCACATTGGGAACATCATTCTGCTTTGAAATTTGCAGCTTGTGCTTTATCAGTAATGGATGCTGCTTGGTATGATGGCTCTTGGGACATCTAGGAATTCATCCAGCAGTTGGGAAATCCACACTCCATAGGTATGGAGGTCTAGGGGAGTACAACTGAGCATGGGGTCTTGAAGCAGTATCCTTTCTGATCACGGCTCACAGCATCACCTGATGAGAAAGATGAGGCCATACTGAGCCCTGCTGTCCTGATGGCATGGCAGAAGAACGTGTAGCAGCAGTGTTGCTGTGGCATGTACTCCCCTTCACTGGAGCAAATGAGCAAAAGAGGCACCAGTGGCTGGTGTCCAACCCATGTTGCTGCTTCTGCTCTCCAACAAGCTCTTACTTGACTGGGGTTCGAGAAGAAGGGAGTAAGTGTGCTGTGATAGCCTTGCTGTGTGGATAGATTTACCAGGCACGATAGATGCATGTAGCTATAGTGTTTGTTGCTTAAGCTGTAGAAAGTTGTGCTTCAAAGTCTGGAGGCTTTTGGTTCAGTCTTTGGTCACAGAGAGGTCAGTCTTCATCCGTATAGCTCCTTTTCCCTCATTTTGCTGACACTCAAATATGTCAGTGATTCCTAGAGATGAAGAGAGGCACTTGAATAAAGGGACAAGATAAAACTGTGGTTCCCTCATAGGCATTCAGTCACAGCTAAAATAATGGGACTTATGAGCCAGGTGCTGGATGTGCTGATTAATTGTGTCTAGTGCTAGAGTCAGTTATCGCAGTCAGGAGCGAGCTGGGAAAATATCCATGCTTACATGGGGGAGAGGAGAAATGAGATTAGCCAAACATACATGACACAAATGTTCTCTACTTTAGCAGTTTAAAAAAGTGAGGATGGGCCAGGGTACATTGGCATTTGGACTAGGTGGTCGTCGTAGATCCCTTCCAACTGCAAATATTCTATGTCCTGTTGCATGGTCAATCTTAATGACAGTTTTTTGATCAAACATAGAATTCTGATGCCTGCCTTGCAGGGGAAACGTCCTTGTTACATTCTCTGAGGAGATCCATGAGCAGCAAAAGGAGCTGGAGGAAGCTGGTTTTCATACCTTTCATGGCAACCTGACAGTCCTTCAGGGATACTGATTGGTGGCCTTCTCATAGACCTGCTTTTCCTTCCTACCCCTCTTCTCCCTAAGAGGGGCTGAATGTGAAGGCTGAGATCTGTGGGTAAAAGACTTCTGTGCTCGGAGGAGCAAGAGGGATTTGAGCTTTCCAGTGTTTTCTGCTTCGTGGGCGGTCATGCTCTTGCCAGATTGGGCTCCTTTACTTGTTGAGGTATTCCCTCAGCATCCTGATTGGGTGGGCTTTTGTCTCACAGGGCCAGTAAAAAGAACAAGGTGGTTTTTGTGGGTTTTTTTTTTTTTTAATCTTTTGTCATGGTCAGGTTTTATTTTTGAGTAATGAATATGTTGTAATTGATCTTAAGCAACTGTAGTTTACATCCGTGCGTTTATGCTAGAGTCGCTTGAGGCGTGCCAAATAACTGCTGTTCTCCAACACTACTGTAGTTTACCCAACCTTCTTGTGGCAGAGCTGTCTGCCTGCACAGTAAACACAATACTTTGTTCAAAGTCTGGGAACTTAGTTGATTGGAGAGATCATTAAGAGAGAAGGAAGATAAGGGAAGTAGTCTGATAAGGGTTTTTAAACAGGCTGTGGAGAGCTGTGCTGTGCATGGAAGCAGTGAGAGAAACAGGACTGGCTGCTGACACTGAGACAAGACACTTACGCAGAGTATCATGTAGATTCATGGTGTAAGGTCCCTAATTGCTGTCAACAACCAGGTCCTGTGAAGCATGTGCATAGTAAGATCTTTCACTCTTTCAGCCACTGTCTCTTTCTAAGGAGGTCTCTGCATTATTTTCTGTGTTTGAGGGCAGTGCAGCTGTTTTGGGAGCAAAAAAACCCACCCTGTTCAGAACAGAAACTAATGTTAAATCAGAATAAGGCTCATCAGACAACAGAAAGCACATTAAGGATGTGATTTGTTTCTTGCTGATACAGGAGGTAAGTAACTGGATTGCTCTTGCCATGTGTGCAAAAAGCATTAGACCAGTGAAGGACAAACCTCAGTCATGCTCTTTAGTACAAAAAAGTGCAAGAGGCCAGAGCTCATTCTGATGCATCTGCAAGTGCTTTTTTTCATATGTGACTCTGTGGAGAAATACTCCAAAAATGTTGAGTACGAGAAAGAGAGAGACCTTTAAACTTCCCTTCTTATGAACAAAAACTTGCAACTGTTCCTTTGTCTCTGCTTTGCTCTACCTGTTTGAAGTCTCCTCTCTTTTGTTCTTTCTTTCTGCAGGTCTTACAGAAGCTTGGGAAAGCAGATGAAACAAAAGATGAACAGTTTGAACAGTGTGTGCAGAACTTCAACAAACAGCTGGTAAGATAATTTGCAATATGTAATTACACCCTGGGTTTCATGTTGGCTTCCAGTCATCTTCTGCAAAATGCAATTGAAGTGCATTACATGAAGTGATGCCATAGGCCTATGGAAACAACCCAGAACTGCTCGCTTCTGAAAAACTGTACTGTGTTTTCCAGTGTCCCTATCATGAAGTCAGCTAAAATGTGTGCTGAGAAGTAGTACTCACTCTAAACGAGTTTAGGAAAAGAAGTAGCTCAACCACAGCATTTCCTTTGGTTAACAGCTCACTTGTAATGTAGTTGTTAATGCTGGGCTGGAAACACGGAGCAACACCATGCCTCTGAAAGATGGATTGGATAAGAAACAGACTAGGAATTAAAAAGAAAAAAAAAAAAGGGAACAAGGCAGTTCTGAGAACAGAAGGCAAAAAGAAAGCGAATGGTGAAAAGGGAACAACCTTCCATAGCAGAGATCTAAATCTAACTTCTTCCTCATCCTTGCACAATCACTGTGTCAGCTCTGAGTCAGTACTTTTGCATGTCTGCTTTGTATTTTAGCACACAAAATTTTTTAACAGTGTAGCAATTTCCCCCCATCTGCACTTAAACAGGGGTAAGTTTGTGTCTTGGCCTGGGTGTGGTTTGTTTATTGATTTGCTCTCTTAATCTGGAGCTTTCAGTCACCCAGAGAAGGGGAAGATTTCAGTTACACAGGGATTTGCACCCTGGAGCTTGGTGGTAAGGGAAGTACTGCTTCTGTTTCATGCCAGTGCCACACCAAACCTCAGATTGTGCTGAAGAAATCTTTCTGCTTTTTTTTGTGCTCTGCATATTTAGAAATCTTCTGTAGAGCTGTTAGCAGCAGCTGCATCATGTCTGCTAAGACTCAGCAGATGTGGTTATGTGTTGAACAAATGGCTGAGAAGGGATTTGCCACAGTCTGACTTTGACTTATGTCTTACCAGAGCTGACAGCAGACTCCCGGAGACTAATGCTCTTTCTTTTGGCAGTTGATAGTGGCTGTTATTCCAGAAGTTTGTGTATCACTTACATGTTATACTCCCTTGGACACAGAGCAGTAGTTTGACTTTTTGGTATCATTTTTAAGTATCAGCAGTTGGAGAACATTTTTGAAGGAGAAATACTGAAGAATTGAAATCCAGACTTTTTGATCTGGCTATCTGGGATTGCTTTTCAATTTCCAAAGCTATGAGTTGCAGTGGTGCACCAGGAAACCTGCAGTGCCTCTATACTACTTATAGCTAACTCATTGCATCTCATGGGTACAGATCAGGAACTAAATTCACTAAATAATTTACTGAAGGAGCTAAAAGCTGCTCAGCATTTGTTGCTTGGAGTTTGATTTTTGTTTCGGTCATCAGTTTCTCTAAAATAAATGCAAACAGTGCCTGTTTTACAGGGCAAACAATAAATATGAGTTATCTGGGTTGTTTGGAACAACTTCAGCTATATGTTTGTGCACAGTTGTTCTTATTTTTATGATACTTGTGTGTAGTATAACTATATGTGAGGTTTCTGTGACTTTTTATTGCAGAGTCTGCTCCAGTGGGAAATATGTCTGGAAAAAAGCTGAGTTGTTGCTGCAGGCATGTGAGAGAACATCTCTCCTGTGGAACTGGGTGGGGTGTGATCAAACAGTGGCCTTGTTTGCTGCTGAATTAGAAGCTGTGTTGGTCCACTTTGACACACATTCCCATGGATGGATTGACAAATGGAGAGCAGTTCTAAAAAACACTCATTTTCAAGCAGGGCATCTTGTCTGCTCTAATAGTGGTTGAACAGATGTAAGGAAAAACATTGCACTTCCCAGCTCTCTGTCCATTCAGGTTCATGTAAGAGCACCACTCTGAGGGCTGTGAATGATAGGAGCTTTCTGGTTCAGACAGGTGGATTTGCTGTGTTGCAAATGAACTGGATATAACCATGCTTGTGCAGGGCTACAGGATTTGCCTGTGTCTCTTGAAGGCTTGACAAACAGCACATCTGGCCCCCATATTACTCCCTCAAGACAGATTATCTTCCGCAATTGACCTCCCAAAAAGTTCATTTGAAGGCTCCCACACTTCTGCTCTTTCCCAGTCACTCGTGTTCAGGCACAGGCACAAGAATCTGTCCTAAAAGTTGTCCTTGTGTACCTGGGAGCAAACAACCTGCTGCAGAGGTGCAACACAGCCCCTCCCTGAGGTGTGCTGGGCTGTGGTTTCTTTTCTCTGCATTTGAAGTACTCACTGGAGAGACAGTGGGAGGCTGGTGGCAGCCCTTACGCCTGGCACTGTGGTGTGTTTCTGCCTGGCAGAGCAGCTGGGTTTTGATATTCTCCCTGAGTAGTCACTCATGTGGTAGTTTTGGGTTGGTTTACAGTGTTTCACACCAGATGGATGAGAGACAAGCTGCTGCTGGCACAGCGGTTACAGTTCTAGGCATTTCGGCAAACGAGGTCTGCAGAAGACCTTCCCTACCAATTGATATCTGAAAACCTCAAAGGTATCTGTTCAGTTACTTGTTCTTAAAAATCATATCACTCAGGATGATAATGTATCCATCTGAGGGATTTTGCATGATAGTTCTCATTTTTGTAATTTCCTCTTGTGGTCTGATACGTTATATTGCCAGATCGAGCCTATGATTCCTGGTGTGGACCAGTTCTAGGCAGTCAGTACTGCTTTGCATTAAGATTTTCTTGCTTCCTGCATTGGGCACAAGGAAACACATACTAGAGCTTGACTGCACTGCTGCTGGTCACTTTGGCCTCCGTGATGGTCCTCTGTGTGTGTTATCTTCGATTACTCTGATACCTCTTCCTTAGTTTCTGATTGCACTGTTAGGAAAGTCTCACCTGCCCTGGTTTCCACATTCACCTTAAGCCAGCAAAAAGCATTTGTTTTAAGAGCTCCTGGAACTTCTGCAGCATGTGTGGTCACTATTCCTTTCATCTTTTACTCTCTTTGGGTCAGTTGTCAATGCTTCTCCAGACTAGGAGACTAACTTTCTTTTGTGAAAGGTGCCAGCTCTTTCCCGTGCCTAGTTTCCTTTGATTGCAGTAAGAGAAGAATAAATTTGAACTTACCAAGAACTTTTGAGGCAAGGAAAACAAACTGGACCATGGTGTTGGAAGTGAATGGATTTTTTTTCAGCAAAGCTAGCATTGCCACTGCAACAGCTGGGGAGATTTAGCCTCTGCTTAGAGAGCACAGCTGCACTGAAAGCACAAAGGATCACAGCATGAGCTCAACTGAGGCGAGAGGTGCCTGAGTAGTGAGGAGGGCTGATGGGAAACATCTGCTTTTGAAGTTAGTAGCTCTGAGGCAGCTGTCAGATGTCCAGGAATCTCCTGGTCTCTGGAGTTGTCTTCAGCTGTCAGAAACCATTATGCTGCCACAGTACCACCCCCCTGCCCACAAGCTTAATGCCCCCCACCCCAGTGAGACAGACTGGGAAAGAAGGAATGGCAGCAGGCTATGGGGACGATGTGAGATGTAGTTGTTGCTTTCCTGCATTCTTGCTTTTACAGATAATTTGGAGAATAGTGAGGATCCAGTGAGATCCCACAGAGTAAGAGAAACACTTTTTTAACAAAGAACTTTTGTCTCCAACTTTTTTCTGTACCTTTTGCATACTCCAGTGGTGGCCTGCACAAGTGTCCTCAATGTTTGCTCCTTCAATTGCTTCGACATCCTCTGTGGTGTCGTTGGTCAACTTCTCAAGACTTACTTCTGGTTTTGTTTCTGTAATGTTACTGTGTGGATTTGGGAATATTCCTTGTCTGTTTTTCTTCAGTGCCAATGACTTAGGGCAAGGTAGAGGGGAGGTTGGCCCGAGGATGCTTATCTTAGTGTAGAAGAGGAGTTACATGTATGGATGTGTGTTTGAGCCCACTTTGCTGTAAAAATCTCCACAATCCTTTCTAACTTTCACTTTTTGCACTTCAGTCACCTGTGCTATCCGAAGGCTCGAACCAGCGAAACTGAGCCCAGATTCTGGTTTTAATTCTTTGTTTCCTAGTGAGCGAGATCTTCTTCTTGCAGGTCACTTCTACAGTGAAGCAAAGAAATTGATGATTTATCCTGTATTTGCAAGCTCTGATGCCCAGGACAATTTAGACAGGGTGTTTGGACAGATCAGAAGTCTCCTGTACCCACTTTGCACTGGAGTCTTGGTTTTCAGTGTGGCAGGAAAAGAGTGAGCTCAACTGCTCCCAGGCAAAATAGATGGGCTACATCTATCTTAGAATCATAGAATGGTAAGGTTGGAAGTGACCTCAAAGATCATCTAGTGTCAACCCTCTGCTCTAGGCAGGGACACCTCCCACTAGTACAGGTCACTCAAGGCCTTGTCCAACCTCGCTCAATCTTCTATAACCTACAGATGCCCTTCAGTTACATTTGTTCTATAGACCCATTAGCTTATAAACTAATTACCGCCCTTAGGGCCTTCTCTAGTTGCTTATACAAAATGAAAACACCAAACCCATCTCTGCTGGGAAGAGCAAAACACAGCTTTACCAACCTCAGATGACTTGGTATCTTAGTGGTTTTGTTGGCCAAACATACCTGTGGGTCACCTTCTGTGGGTTTACCAAATCAGTGGGCTGTGTGGTCTTCCTCTTAACAGTTACGTTTTGCGTGGTCATAGGGTGCTCACATGTAACCCATCTGCAAGACCAGTTTCTTTGTTTAGAAGTGTTTGTGGTCTCCTTCTTATGCTGTTTTTATGTGGGAGAATAACTGACAGTCTTCTTACCTTCACAGTCTGAAGGCACGAGGCTGCAGAAAGACCTCCGAACTTACTTGGCTTCTGTGAAAGGTAAGGTCTGCATAGGCAGAGAATCCTTTCCTCTCCAGTGCTTACCTATGCAATGAGATTTCTGCAGCTGTCCTCTTCACAGCGTTTCCTCAGATGTGAATTATAGGAAAGGTCAGCCTTACCTGGGTGAAGGATCTTTCAGAATCCTTTACAGCCTGCTGGTATGGAATGATGTCGTGTGTTACCAAATACGTGTTGCTGTCTTAGCAGATTAACTCTCATACCTCCTACAATGAGAGGGCAAACACAAAAGATTTGATAAGACTGTACCCTCAATTTCTTTCTATCTCTGCTTACCTTCCCATCTCTGTATTAACAAGGATGTGCTATTCTGTTAGGAAGAACTTAGTATTTGTTATAACCAATTCAGCACCTTCTTTAACCTCATTCCACAGAATGAGGGTTAAACTATGAGGAACATTCTATTTGTCTCTTTCTAAAACAGTTCTTTCTTCCTTCCTAGCAATGCATGAGGCCTCCAAGAAGCTGACAGAGTGTTTGCAGGAAGTTTATGAGCCAGACTGGCCTGGGAGAGATGACACAAATAAAATAGCAGAGGTAAGACTCTGTCCAGGATGTGGGGTCACCAGTCTTGGTGTGTCAATGAAGATGAGCTTTGAAAGCTGTGTCTGTGTGCCACATGTCTTCAGACATATAGCTTTGCAGAGGAATTGAAGCTATAAACTCAGCATTGGAAAGAAAGGAAAACAAAAAGGTTGTGGCCTGTGTTTTTTCTGTAGGACACTGTACCCAGGTGCTTGAGTGTTACACTGAACTGTATGCTTCACACCCACAAGCAGTCTGTTTCCCCAGCAGTAGCTAAACAAGGACAGAGGATGCCAAAAGAGTGTTGGTAGGGTCAGCTGGATGTATTATGTTCTGTGCAAGAGAAGCAGCAGCTAAATCTATGGCTAAAGAATGGTCAGAGCAGCCATTGTGCAGCTGCAACAACCTCCCACTGACAGCAGTACCACTGGCTACTGTATTTTAGTTGCCACCTTGCTTGAGTGAGCCATGTGTGACCACAACCTGCTGTTCCTATCTTTAAGTGTCCAGCTTGCCCACGTGTTTTCTGTGGAGCTTAGGGCACAGCCTATCATTTGACAGATTGGATTGCCCTCGGGATGTGTGTGTGGTGGGTCCAGCTGGAAGCAGACACCTTCTGCTCTTTTGCTCAGCTGGTCTTTGTCTTTCCATCTGAGTTGGGTTAGCACTGCCAAGGAAAAGACAACACCTCAAAGGAACCCTCACAAAGGGCACTATGTGCTTGCAGAGGTCACCTGAATGAGCAGTATCAAACATTCTTCTATGTTTCTGGCATGACCTCTGTTTTCAGCTATCTTCCCTGCTCCTCAGTTTTTCCAAGGACATTACTATTTCCTAAGAGCTCTGACTGACTGAAATTATGGAATGTAACACTTAGAGGAAAACAAGTGCAGTGCTCTGTGTTCTTATTAGTTATTTATTTTTATTTTTCAGAACAATGATCTCCTCTGGACAGATTTCCATCAGAAGCTGGTGGATCAGGCGCTTTTGACCATGGATACGTACCTCGGCCAATTTCCAGATATTAAAGTAAGGTTCTGTTTAAACTTTGTGAACTACAGATTCATAGCAGGCGAAGCCTCCTAAGAATCAGTTTCTTGCATCTTCATCATCTTTAGGAGGGTGTGTGTGCTGGGCTCCTGCAAGCTTTCCTTTTAGAGCAGCCAAGATCTTTGCAACTTCGGGTTGTGTGAAAATGCTATGTTGTTCTTTGGGCTTGAAATGAGAGTGAAGAATCCAGAGGAAAGATACTTGAAGACAAAACATCAGTGGGAAGCAGGATGATCCATAAAATTTCCTATTATGTCACAGAACCAGAGAGCAGTGTCACCAAGAACTCATAAGCTCTCAACCTCTCTTTTGTTTTTTACTTCCCTGTAAGTACAAAGTTAGTGGCAAGTGTGCTTTACACATAGAGACTGGTATGCAAGGCAGATTTCTGTGGGCTCCTTGCAGTCCTGCTGTGTGTATAGCCACCTTGTTGTAGGGAAGGGGAAATGCTGGATAGGCTTCTTTTTTGGGAGAGATCATATCTCGGGACCTGGGTTTGAATTGTGTCCTGTGAGCTTCCCTTCCCCCACACTTATCTCCTTTCCGTTTGAGAAGGTTATGCAGGAAATGTCTTCACCATATGGAAGCACTAGTGATGATATCACCATATGGGAAGTATCAGCTTGGCTACTTCCCAGTGAAAACAACCCTTTCCCCACCACATATGCCTTAAAACATTTGTCAATATTTGTTGCTTCTAGAGGATTGCGCTTTATCAAAGGGGTGCAGGTCACAGGCTCATAAAATGAGCCCTGAACATCAGTGTCCTTGCTTTGTAGGGCTTCCTGGTTTTGCTTCATTCTTTCAGCCTCTTCTGTTCTTGGAAACCTGAAGATAGGAAGGATGAAGACACTAGCTGTTGGTTTTCCACCTGCTCAAGGCTATAGTGCTGATGGCTCCTCATGGTGGGATGCCATGTGCCTCAGTAGCTGCTTCCTAAGCTTCTGTGCCTCTTCCTAAGTAGTTTTTATTTCAGGTTTGCTGAAGACCCAGACTTCTGTGCTGCTTCAGGCCAAATCACATTTTACTGTCCTTGTCAGCTGTGTGCTGGGTCACTGCAGCATGTCACTTTTTTCCATCTTTGGGATTTCTTAATTCTACTGTCAGAGGTTTTGCAGCTCAGTTTTTAAAGACTGCCCAAGTTCCACCAAAACTCAAAGGACTGAGCTCCCATGGATCCTCTTTTTGACTTCTGAGCAGACCACTAAGGTGTTGATTACTAATGTTCCTTTCTCAGTCTTCATATGATGCTCTAGGAAATGAGAAATTAAAGGCAGTTTTATTTAGAAATAAAATAACACTTTAAAGCAAGCACTACTCACCTCTGCTTCCTGTCTTAAAATGAATGAGAATTTGGTGCTTTGTTGGTTCCTCCAATAAGAAACAGATATATATCATGAGAGTTGGCTATTTTGTTTAAAATGGACTCTCAGTGCTGTGAAATGTAAAAGGTCAGTATGTTTTTGTTAGTAATTCAGTTGGGTGAATCATCTTCCTTACCTTGGTGCAGTGAGAAATGCTCAAATCGAGAAGTGATTCAAATCAGGGACATTTTCTTCAACCTGTAGAAACTCCTGGAACTGGTGGTGTTAAAAACTGCTACAGTTGTACAAAAGTACAGTTTGACTTCACATAAGGAATTAGTTCTTGAGACTGGCAGGTGAACATGCACACACGCACCCCTCCCCCATTTTTACGTCATTTACAGAGCATTTGGGTTTTGTCGTAGTAGGAATTTTCTGGCTTTCGTTTTCACAAAAGCAAACTTTCTGCTTTTCCTGAAGTTCTGGCATTATTGTGATAATGAAAGATGGCTTACAGAGAGAATATGATTTTAATTTAGCTGTGTAAAGGTCTGGTTTTTGTTAGTGACCCAGTAATTAAAAGGTCTGATGATACAGACCATGCATGCATTATCTTTTTGTTAAATCCTAACATATTCTGAAGCCTTCTTCCCTTGAGTGACTGGAAAAATTCCCTTGGGTTTCTTGTCTTGCCACAGGATCCACAACAGGAATGTGAGAAAAGCATTCCTTTATTAAGGAATTTTTGTAAGTTAAGGGAAATTTTTTTTTTTTTTTTTTTTAATGGGACTGAGAAGGATGAACAAAGCCTTTATCTTCTGTAACTTGAAAAATGGGAATGAAAAAAGTACTTTATCCTTCCTTTCCAGTTCAGTATAACTTCTTAGATTATGGAAGAGTCCTAGTCTACGTTTCAGAGAGAGTTTTCGAATGGAGCTGCAAATTATGCAATGAGTACAGGTTTCTGGAATGAACCTGGAGAAGATAAACCATAGCTCAAGTTCTGCATAGCTATGGAATGGGTGAATTTTATTTCCTGTATTGATGCTGGTGTCCTGTTTCTACTAGGTTTGAAACAAAATATCAGGAAAAGGGGGAGGGAAAGAAAGTGTTTCATGATTTGATGATTTTATTTTATATTTTTTTTCTATGTATGTGGGTGATTTTATTGCCTTTTCTTTAAGGCTGAAATTAAGATGGATTTGTTGCAGAGCATTAAAGTCTGTTGAACTTTATCTTTTACCTTCAGTTTAGTAGTGGGTAGCTGCAGAGTCCTGCAAGGTCTTCCAGGACTTTACTGAGTCCCATTACTCCCATCAGAGGTAGTTGTGGGTTAGAAGACTGGGAATGGCCAAAAAAAAAAGAAGGCAAGAATTACCGTGTTTTAGAGATGGGTGCCATCGAATGAAGCTCTCTGATGGAGTGGCAAGGAAATCAGGAAGTGTCTGTTTGCTGTGTCAGAGGTAGGCAAAACTGTAGATGTCTCTACCAGTATGACCAGGAGGGAAAAAAAAAAGCCTCTCTTAAAACACATGGACAGATCTGGGATTTATCTGGTGTATATGAAAGATGCATAAACAAGCATCTTGGAGGTTTTATGCTGCTGGAAGGTGCCTCTGACATTCTGTCTCTGTACCTGGCTGACAGTATGATGTCTGGGAGGTGTCTTCTAGTGACCTCGACTGCAGGCGGTGGCTCAGCTTTGTGATTCCCCTCTTGGAGTGAGCTGAGTGCTTTGAAACCAGTTTGGATGTGCGTGCGGCTGAGATTCTGCAGATCTGCAAAGCTGCTCCAGTGTTTGCTGAAAGTGCAGAGGAGCATGTGTGGGAGACGTGCAGACTGGTCCCAGCTGGTCTGGCAGAAAGATCAGCCCTGAGTGTGGTTTTGCAGTTTATCTGCAGGAGCTTAGGGAGAACAGACCACATGTCCCTGCCAAGTGCGGTGGAGGAGGGTATCTTGCTTCTGCAAATAAATGTCGGTGCTGATTCTTCATCTTGCACTTTCAATTTCCCTAGGTGCTGCGGTTAATTAGGAGCCCTTCTGGCCCCTTGCCAGACCTTTTCACTCCAGTTCTCCAGCTTGTGTCTAGTCTACTAGTCACAGATACTGAAGCATTTTAGAATCAGACTGTGAAGACCTGTGCTCCAACCCACATCGTCCTGGGTGTTTGTAGAGAGTGTGAGGGTCTAAAGGGGATAAATGGTTCCTGAAAAAGGGTAGCCCCATAGCCTGGAGCCTTGCCA
The DNA here is from genome assembly GCA_013399775.1 of Semnornis frantzii. Lineage (NCBI taxonomy): Eukaryota > Metazoa > Chordata > Aves > Piciformes > Ramphastidae > Semnornis > Semnornis frantzii. The sequence continues at coordinate 40,784 of VWYK01011352.1, forward strand.
AGATGGAACTGTGCTGGGGGAGAGAGTCCGAGGTGCTTTAGATGAAGAAGGGTAATGGAGGATCAGTCCATAGGCCTGACTGTCTGTCTATTCTGTATTTTTACCCACCGAGTTGTCAGCACTCTGTTCCTTGAACATGAATCTGGTAGCTATCTGGCTCCCTCCTTGTGTTTGCTATGGCTTCAGTGTGTCTTGCCTATTAGTGACACAGTGCTACAGATTTTCCCTTGCGCTCATCTTTGCATAGTTACTTTGGCCACTGCCTATGACTGTGGTCACTTCTATCTAGACCTCTTGTTAAAGGGTCCAAAGTCCTGTCTTGGGCATATCCTGAGCATGTGGATGACTGCTTTCGCTGTGCTGGCAATTTAAATGCTGCCTTTTGTTGTATTGAATCTTCTGAGCTTCCACGTGAGCTAGGGCTGTGAACTGACTGGTTAGTCTGACTGTAGCCCTGAAAATGTTGAAGTCCATAGGTATCTGAGGTGTCTTTTAGGAACCACTGAAGCCACAGTTCTGAAAAGATTGTCATCCAAAGGTGGGGCCTGTTGTTTATTGGATCCCTTTGCTTTCCCTGGCTGGGTCTGCTCTTTTCTTGAGGACCTTACTCCAGAATGGTGGTTGTCACAAGTGGCCCCCAAGGCCACCTCTCTGGACAGCCTCCATGGACTATCCAATGAGTGCACTTGTGTGGACAGCATGGGGTGCTTTGGAGGTTGGGTAAAGAGGAGAAGGGTGGTTTCCTAAGAGGCTTTGTTGTCTTGGTTGCTGGGAAAGATTGTCACAACTCTTTTCTCCATTTTTCTTAGTCTCGTATAGCAAAGCGAGGAAGGAAGCTTGTGGATTATGACAGTGCCAGGCACCACTTCGAAGCCCTGCAAACTGCAAAGAAAAAGGATGAAACCAAAATTGCTAAGGTAAAGTAAGCAGAATGTTGTGCAGCTATCATTTCACTTTCAACTCTGTATTTACCTTCTGAGCAGGTTTCAAGTGCATCTGTACCTCTTCACTGGATGCATTTTCCTAGAATTGTTTAGGCTGGAAAGGACCTCTAAGATTATTGAGGTGGCGTGAAACAGGTTTTACTTCTCATCTGTTAAGTTCCATCAGTCTTAATTTCTTGGTGGCCAAGGTCTAGACCTGAATTGCATTATGTAGTGTGGGATCAGTAACCTCTGTCAGAAAAGCCTCTGGGGGAAGCAAAACCTTGCAGTACCCCAGAAAAACCTGCCAACTTGTCTGCTGCTTAGGACTCTGTCTCCCCATCTTAGAGCAGTGGTGGGAGTAGGCAAGCATGACTTGAGCTTAGCTTTGTTTTTGAAGTCCTCTGATATTCCAGGACAGAGACTCTTAGGAGTGTGAGTTACATTGATGGAAATGCATCCTATGTGCACTTGATGACTGTGTTCTGTTGTCTATTGGTCACAATAATTAGGTAATCAATGTGACTGAAAGCAGAAAACTGTGAGTTTTGTCAGAGTCTTTCATGCCTATGAACTGCTTGATCGAAGGTCAACTGCAGAGCATGCCCAACATGCAAGTGAAGAATTCTATTTCAATACATTTCATTAAAAGTAATTTTTTTTCTTCTTTTAAATTAAGGTGGAGAAAGGTCATAGTGTTGGTGGTGTTCTAGAGGAGGCACATAGTTGGAATTCCTGGCCAAAAAAATATTCCTGAATGCTGAGTACCCCAAGTTGGACCCATGTGCTCCACTTCAAAGGGCAAGTCTTGACACAGCAGGATAGTCCAGGGCTGGAGAGAAATCTTTAATTCTCTTCCATGTGGGCCATGGCGCATCAGGACTCTGAAGACTATAATATGTGTAGGAAAGTGTGAGCCTGAGTCTTTATCTTTTAACCAGGATGAGAAGAATTGTCAGCCTTTGCTTTTGGTGATTTCTGGTAGGAGGAAATAAGGGCTGTGAGAGAGAGACTAGTGCAGGAGAAACACAGAGGAAATACAGATGCCTCTCTCTCCTGAGTGAAAGGTCTGCATTTAATGGCCATAGTACTTATTTTTTTAACATGCAATTCATCAGTCATCTGCTCACCCAATGTGTGCACTATGATTAACCCTGACAGATAATGAGGAGAGAGACTAATGGCTCAGGTGTTTTGCATCATTGGTGTGGCAAAGCAAGTCTTGGTTCTGTATCCAAGGCATGAGGCCCAGGTAGTTGTGCCTTCTGTTCAAAGCTGTACACTGTTTGGAGCTAAGAGCAGAATTTCCCTGGAGTGTGGTGTTGTTATTGATATATACCTGTGGGGTATTTGCTGCAGTGGAGATGATGTGGTTTTTTTGTAGGAATTAATCTATTCAGGTCGGTATCTGGTGATTTGTACCAAAGAGACTGGCCTTCTTCATTGTTGCTGCACTCACTTGTGTGGCCCCAAATGCTCACATAAAACCTTACTAACAAGGGATCGTTTGTTGCATTCTTGTTAAATATGAAGAACAGTGCAGTTTCAAGAGTGAAATGTTGAGATTTAGGAGTTGGTGCTCTGTTCCTGATTCAGCCTGTGCAAGTGTCCCTTAGTACATCATTTGACTTGTTTTGTTAGCCAAAATATACACTGAATCAGATTTTTTTCCCCTCTTCTGTGCTTTAATCCATAAGCTCATGTGTGAGGTAGTGTGACACGTGGCAGTGTCTTGATCCTATAAAAATGGGAGCAGTGAGTCTCTTTAAGTTCTGTGTGCTGTTGCCAAATGGGCAGGTTTCACAGCCCAGCCTGCAATCCCACATGAGTTCTGCAGTGCTGTGGGCAGCAGCCAGGGCTCAGTGTGTGCTAGGCTGATGCAGAAAGTTCACCTCTGTAGGGTGAACCTTTTGAAGTAGGGTTGTTTCAGTGCATAAAGTACTTTGAAATATGCTGAGAGCCACTAGGAAAGAAAAATCGTGTTTGTGACGGCATGCAATTTGGAGCTGATTTGATTGATCTTACATGGTACGATAACAGAAATAGCAATGAGAATCCTTTTTGGAGCTCTGTATGGTCCCTTTTTTCTCTTTTCTAATATGCAGATGTTCTTTTCTCACCCAGGACTCCTGCCACTTAGTGCTAAGCTCACAAACTGCCATTAAAAGAAAGCACTGTGGACTTTCAGCTGTTGCATGCAAATAATTATGATGGTTAATTAATCCTGACCTCTCTTTAAGGAGTTCCCACTTCACAGCCACGGCTTGGAGTAGGGTCATTTGTGTGCTAGGTCACTAACAACTGTATCTCTTGCTCTCTGCAGCTGTCTGGCTGGTCTGCAGTATCCCAGCCCGCACTGGAGCATTAATTACTGCTAAACTTGGCATGCTTCAAAGGATTCATAACTGATTGGTCCCAGGATGTTTGCTTTTTCTCTCGCCTTGAGGATACCGGTTTGGCCCAGCCTCTAAATACACTCTGTTGTGATTTTAACTTTTTTTTTTTATCCTAAAAGATGTATGTTTGTGTCTATCTTGTTCTCTTTTTTTTCTGTTTTCACTCAAACATGCTCCCTTCCCCCAGCCTGTTTCGCTGCTTGAGAAAGCTGCTCCTCAGTGGTGTCAAGGGAAGCTACAAGCTCACCTCGTTGCGCAAACTAATCTGCTCCGAAATCAGGTGACTGCTGATCTACCTGGCTCTAACCCTGCATGCGCTATTTTGAGCTCTAGATTGTGCCACGCAACTAATCTCTAGGCAACGTTCACTCTAGTCTCTTCTGTTAAGTGTGACCTTGATACTCCTGAGCCACAGTGGACAAATGGAGATTGCTGACCAATGAACGAACCTGTGCCTGCCCTATTGACATCTAGTAGATGTGTTAATACTGAACTTGTGCTTCCTCCCACTAAGATGAAATGAAGATGAAGAAAGGCTATGGAATGCCAAGGCAAAGGGTGATGTGGTATAGTTCCTTGAATTATTGATTTCTTCTAAGAAAAGCAGTCTATTTTTATTGTTGCCATTCCAAAACAAAAATGGGGGCTGGGGGAGAAAGAGGAGGAAACACTGAAAAATTAGCATCTGCATTTGTGCTGAAAGCCAGGAAAAAACTCAGTTGCTTCAGAATTAGTTTCTATGGCTGTTAAGTTGCCATATTCTCCTATTGTACAATCCAAGTTTCAGAATTGGGTGATATCCTGGCTTTGAAAAGAGCAGTTTACAGACATACAGAGTTTGTCTGCACAGAAGGAGAGGTGAGCCCAGACCAGGTAATTTATACCCTGTGGCTGAGACCGCGATTATATCATGTGACTGAACTGGAAGGAATGTTTAGGTTATAGCATCTTGAGGAACATGAAAGTAGCTGAGAGAAACTGCAGGGGCTAAGAATTTCAATCCTACTTGGATATACAAAGCATGGCTTCATGCTAGAATCCCCCTTGCTACTTTCCTTGGATCTCCTTAGGGTATAAGAGGAAAATGACAGGAAACAGTGAGAAGAAAATGACTTCAATAGGCAAGGGATATTAAACCATTACCCAGAATGGGAGAGTGCCAGTTACCTGCTCACTAGCTCCTGGTGAGCTCATCTGTTCTCATTCAAATGCTCCTACATTTTCACATTCCTTGTCGGAGAATGAATTGCAGTTTGGAAGCACTAAATCGCTCTCACCTTGTAAAGCACCTGGGCTTTTCGCAGTCAGTTTATGACTGCAGATCAGGGAAAAGTCTGGATTGCCACATCAGTAAAGTCTGGTGAAAGAACAGCTGTTAGCAGTCCTGCTTAAGATGCTAGCAAAGGGAGGAAATATGTATTTATTCTTGATGGAAAGAAGGATGTTTGGCAGACTGCCGGGGGCTTCCCCTGTGCCTTCACTGTGCTGAGAGTGATCTGTGTCATTCTGGTTCTTGACCAGGCTGTTTAGCTGGTAGTATTTCTGGAGGACAAAAAAAAACAGGAATGGGAAGTTTCTCAAGGCACAGATAGATAAATCAGCTCTTGGTATTTTCCCCTTCTTCTCAGCCTGTTTGGGATGACTGAGAGTACTTTCTAGAGAAACAACCTGCAAGTGCTCCCTTGTCTATTGCACTCCGCTCTTAGCCTGTGGACTGTGGATTGATAATTTCTCTGTACTGGCTAGTACTTTGCCATAAAGGAGGTGCAAAAGGCAGTATATAATATTTCCACCTCTTGCTAAGTGCACTACTATTTTTCAGTCACCCCAGATACTTTCAAATCAAATTCACTCCTCCTTTTTATTTTCCCTTTTTCATTCCTGAACTGATTAATACTATTGTCAGTCTTGGTATTTTGGGTTTTTTTGGTTTTACTTGTGCAAGCTTTTTTTTTAGTTTTCAGTCTTTGTGAGATGGCATTATTAAAACAATCAATGAAGAAGATTAGTTTCTATTCTGAAACAAAGTTTTGCAGTTTTTCTTCACAAGCAGGAGCAGACAGGGAAAACAAAAAAGACTTCAGTTCTATATTTGCCTGACAACACTAAATCTCATTAAGCTCTTGATAAAAGCAGGAAGGCTGATGACACTGCAATTATCGAGCTTCAGAATGTTAAGCCTAAAAATAAAATCTTCCCCTTACCAGCAACTGTGTCATTTTCTCTTGTCTCAATTTTACAATCTCCAAGCAAAAATGAGGTCAACAAAACCTATCTCTCTAGTGCATGAATTGCTTTTTTTTTTTAGGTCTTGGCAAAGACCAATAAAAACACTACAGTGGGGGCTTTCTGTAAAGGCTCCTGGAGGGTATCCTGTTGCATGCTCTCAGTTACAAATTTTGGTGATTGCACTTCTTGAAACAAAAGGAAAAATGGATTAGAATTGCAAATTCTTGCCTTTTTGCTAAGCTCCTCAGGAGTGCTGAATGGAAACTAAAAAGCAACATCCTTGGTGCTGTAGCAATAATAGTAAGTTATCTGTCTCTAGGAGAAAGCCAGCAAGTTGAGACTTGGGCCATGCTGCCCTTCAGAGAGGCAGATCTGGTCTGGCCTCATGGAGGCTTGGGCCTGGGGTGGGGCACGCAGTTCTCCACTTCTGCCTCCTGGCTGTTTAAAGTTTTTGCTAAGGAGTACATAATCACCACAGTTCACACAGTAGTGTTGGAGGAGAAATGGTCACCAAATTGCCTGAAAGCACCATGCTGCATGTTGTCAGATACTCATGAGTGCTGGGATAAATGAGGGTAGGAAACATGGGGAATAATTCTTACACACCCGGTCCACCCCAGTCACAACCTAACTGGTTATGCTTGTCAGTCTGAGCCTTGGCTAGGGGGAAGGTCGGGAAAGCACCTCTGTTGTCCAGCTCCTGCTCAAACCTTCCCCCTTTCAGGCAGAAGGGGGAGAGGAAGAATTTTCTGAGATCATATTTGATGAACCCTTGGGCTTTACATCCTTCTGCCTCAGCTCTCTGTTAGGTTGGAAAGGATGATAGATGAATTAGAAAGCACACAGATGGTACAAGCAGTCTCTGCCCCAGAAAACTGTATCTTTCCTCCTTTCCCCACCATCCTGCATGAGCTGGCTTTTCTGGCTTCCTCTGTCTGGAAGCAGTTAAGAGTCCCCGGTGCTGTACAGGCAAAGTGAATTCCACTGATGATAAGATCCCTGGGCTGACAGAGGAATGAAGAATTAACTCAGTGCTATATGTGGGACTGAGACCACTAGATGGATCCCTGATCTCTACAGCTGCTCTAGAGTGAACGTTGCCTGTTGTTGACTTTGACTTTAATTGGGATGTCACAATATTCACACATTCTTCCTAGGTTCTTTAGCCTTTCAAACAGGTAAAATGAGAGTGAGGAAAACTGTTCTAAACATTCACCATATCTGAAAACTAAACAGCATTCAAGGTGCCACATCTCCCAGCTACTCCATTGCCTGGCTTGATTCTGATTCCAGTCTGGTTTGGAAATCAGAGTAAAATAAAGCCAAAAGATGGATTTGGTCNACAAGTCCTTGTGATCATTGACCCTGAACAAGCATAAACTGTCTCAGTTTAGATGGGTGTGTTTTTTTGGGATTATGCAAACTTTCAAAATTTTGGTTGTGAGTGTAGCAGAAAAATAGAGGGTTTTTTTTCTGGGTGGAAGCATCATGGCCCCTTCTCCCCCTGCCCATTCCTCACAAGGTCTGTTTAACTTTTTAATAACTCCCAGTTGTGTCTTTTTTTAGGGGGGACTCTTCTGATCTTGAGTATAAACTCTTAGCCTTGCCTTCGGCAGTAATGAGCAACTCTCTGACAGGTGGAGCTAGCTGAGAAGTAGCAGCTTGCTCCTGAATCTGTAAAGAAATCAAGGGCGTAAGGGTCTTACACAACACTGTGAGGAGCAGGACTCTGACCTATAAGATATTTTAAAATCCTTTCTCCTGTCAATCCTGTCTTTGCATAAACTTGTCATTAAGGAGCAGTAAGCTGAATTTCTTAAATTAACCTGGCATGAGGAAGAGATCATTTCATAGAAGGGGTGAGAATCTGACTTTAGGCTCATAGAAAGATCACTTCCCTATCACCTTGTGGGCTCTTTACAAGAGCCCTGTGGCATTGTGACTTCCCTGCTGTTGTCGCACATACAAGTAGGCACTTGTGCTGACCTTCCCTTTGTGTCATCAAGGTGTTTGTGCAGGGAGTTTACCACCCTACATCCCACTGCACAGGGTTACAGAATAATGCTGCTGTTACAAATCACCAAATAGGAACATTGTAATTAGCAAGCTTTGAATTTTAAGTTGGCGCACTGAAAAGCAGAAGAGGTCAGCTAAGACAAGTATGGGAAGGAGAGTGTGCTTGTTGCTGCTGTCTACTGTCAGCAAGAGAACTTAGGATCATCCTTTTTGTCACTGACAGCAGCATTTACCCACCAGTACTGGGATCTGTTGGTGTCTAGGTCTAGTGAACAAATCAAGTTTCAAGTCCTAAGTGGGAGAGTGAGGTCCTGTATGAGGCCCATTTGTATTGGCACCCAGCAGCCAGCCAGAGATTATTGTATTAGCTTCTTGCTGATAAGAGTACATGAGACTGCTGCTCAAGCACTCCAACCTGGCCTCCTGCTGACACAACTCATGCTTTGCGTACCCTTCCTTGCTTTGAGAGTGCTGTATCAGCCAACGACGCAGACCTCCTCCCTTCTTCGGAAGAGATGAGGCTTTGCCATGGCCTTATTCAAGCAGAGAGAGTCCCCATGAGGGAGGACTCTTCTTCAATGCCATTTGGGATGGATTTCATATCTTTCAAAGACTTGGCAAGGGGCGGGGACAACAATTATCTTCATCAGTGTCTAAGCTGGAGTTCAAACCACCTGCGCAGCTCCATTCAGTTTTGGAAGCTATGGAGCTTGTAGAACTTAAAACATATTACTGGATGTTTGAATTACTTTCTGAGTATCCAAACAGGAAAATCTATTGAGAGAACCTGAGTAACACATGCAAGCTGAAGGCACATCAAGTCACTTGTGATGCAACTCTGGTTCCTGGGACAGTCATTTGGGATGGGGATAACCCCATACCAGAATTTTGCCTGGTCTCTCAAGGAAGTTGAAAGATCCACAGTTGTCTCAGCCTTTCAGGTTCCTTGTCTGTGGTGGAACTGACAACCTCCCTTCTCTGTTATTAAGGCTGAAGAAGAGTTAGTAAAGGCTCAGAAGGTGTTTGAAGAGATGAATGTTGATCTACAGGAGGAGCTGCCTTCGCTATGGAATAGGTGAGTGATGGAAATTTTCCCAAGGGATAACTGGAAGGAAGCAAAGACCCAAAATCTTGTATCAGTTTGCTTCTTAGCTTAAGCTCAGTGTCTGCTCTGTTCTTCTGGGCCCTCTCAGAGTCTGTCCTAGGATTCTCCCTATCCAGGTTCATTCTTAGCTTTCTGGTTGTACTTCAAGATCCTTATGAAAAAAATAAGTTTTGATGCAAACCAAAGCTGTATTTCTATGCATGTCTGATCAGTCCCTTTGCCTCATCAACTCTGCCCAGTGTCTGTTATGAACAACAAACAGAGCATGCTGAATTACTAAGATTTTGGGTGGGGGTACTAGCTGGCTGAAAGAAGTATCTGCAGCTGAGAGGGTATGTCATCTTCTCTAATGATTAAGGGAATGATATATTGGAGAAGTTTATGTGATCGCTGGGGTTAGAGAGTGCTAAGAGATGATGCCTTTGATCACTGTATCTCACAAGTACAAGCTTATGAACGCATGGTGAAGCAGCAGGTTTGACACGAGAGGACAGGATGCTGTGCTCTGGATGCCACTTTTGGATTTGAGTGGTTGGGTGAACAAAGATAAGGAGAGGATCCTGGTGTGGCTGCTTTCTCTTGTCTCTAAATGTGATCCTGGCTATGTGGCACAGAACATGGCAAGCAGCTCATTTGTAACTGTACTACTGTGCCCAGGATAGCCCAGGCTATTCTGGGCAGAGGAAGATGGGCTGAGAGAATGGGGAGACTTGAGAGACTCATAGATCGTAACAGCGGTGGTGGTGATGAAAAGGGAGAAGAAAAAAACCCAGACCAACATCTAGCTTGGAGGGCAACAGAAAATGACATATGGGGAGGGCATGGTGAAAAGCATGCAACGTCCTCCTGGGAGTGTCTCACTTTCTTGTTTGCAAATGCAGTGATCACATGTGGGTTGGCAATGCTGATCCATGGAGGATGAAGAGAGTGGGCAGCAGCAGAGGGGAAAGCAGAGTATTGATGTCTGCCTTCACTCGTCTTTCCTCCCACCATGGGTTAGCACTCTGCTCAAGGCAGCTTGCAGGCTTGGCTGAGGAAGAGGCAGAGAGGGGTACAGGCATCTAGATGGTCTCATATGTTACATGGTGATGCTTCTGGCCTTAGAGAGCATCTCCCTTCTGATATTGCTTTTCCTTCTAAAAAAGATGGCTAGAGGAAGGAGGGTGGCAGGTGGCTGCTGGGATTTGAAGGTGTCAGAAGTTGTTCACAGACTCCTGCTATCCAGCTGATCCTTCTGCTTTCCTGTTGCTCGCTGTCCCTATCCTGTGCTTTCTTACTCTTTTGCCCCAGAAGCAAACAGTTCATGGTGTTTAGCTTCTTATGGTGCTGAGGGACTTCACAGCGAATGAATATGTCTTCCTGCTGATTCCCCTAGCTCTCTCCATATTATATCTGCATCATAGCCTCTATCCTCTTCTTTTCCATTACCCTGATACTGGCCTTTTAAAAAAAAAAAAAAATTTATAAATCTTCCTTTGTTTTTCTTTTCCTCCCTTGCCCTGTACTTCTCTCTCTTCAGCCAGCACAAATTCAGATCCTAACCTACCTGGCCACCTCCTCACCATGGACATGTTCACCTTGTACCTAGCCTTGGCTCTTTTCATGCTTCTCTGTCACTCTTCTCTTCCAGCATGTATCAGACTTGACAGAGCCGAGTTTGAATGGAAATGTTGGGTGAAAAGTATAATAGAAAGGTCGAAAAGTTTGGGGAAAACATTGTGTCCGTTATTCTCTTCTGTCTCATTTTTCATTTGGCAGTCGTGTTGGTTTCTACGTCAACACATTCCAGAGTATAGCAGGCCTAGAAGAGAACTTCCACAAAGAAATGAGCAAGGTAAGGCAATTAAACAGTATATCCTGCTAATACAGCCTCTCCTCCCTGTTAATTAAAAAAACCAAACAACAAAAATCTAAAAAAACAGCTGGAGAAAACAAAGCAGTTGCCCAATGCCAAAGGAAAATGTTAGCCTTTATTTTTTTCGGAGCCACTAGAAGATAGTAGTGTAAAGGGATGGAGCACAAGGAAGAAACTACAGAGCTATGCAGCAATGAGGACTTTGTGGTACTTGGCAGGGCTCATTTGCTGATCCGCAGAGGAAAGGGAAGCCACTTTCCAGCCTATCTCTTGCTGCATTGTTTGGGGTTTTTTTGTGGTTGTGGTTTTTTTTTTTTTTTTTTTTTGTTCATCTGTTATGGATCTCTAACCTATAACCTGGGCACTTTCAGCATAGTGTCTATTTGCCCCCTTCTCTGCTCTCTGGCAGTAAGTTGCTATGAATACTGATCTGTCTTTGGGAGCTGGAAACAGCAGGGAATCTGCCAATTTGTACATCTCAGAAGACTTGAGACCTGCCTCACTGTGGTGCCTCAAGAAGGAAAGAAAGCACTTTCCAGCAGTACCTCTCTGCATTTTCACCTTTCCTGCCCTGTTACCCAAAATAAGGCATTTAATGCTTAGCATGGGCTACCATTTGGCCGCAAGCTGGGAACTGCAGCAGTGAGCAATGTTATAACGTGGTGGTGGCAGGCTGGATCCTGGTACTGTGCGCTAGCATCCAGCAGAGACTTCAGAAACAGTCTCTGGGGAAGCCCCACATCTCCACTTTAATTTGCAAATACCTTCTTGTTCTTTCACTTAAAAGCTAGAGAAGTCTTGAATTCCTTAGGTCTGCATGCTGCTCCTAAGAGCCACACACTCTCTGTAAATGTTGCACTAATCTTAGAGTGGCTGAGAGCCCAGCTGGAAAACTTGTATTCCCTCCCCTCCCCAATGTCATCCTGACAGCAAGACAGCCGCTAAGCAACAAGCAACATTACAGTCCTTCAATTCCCAGCAGCCAGAGGCCCTCTGCCTTGGTGTAATGCATCAGTTTTGAGCCCTGCTGACACTTCATGGGGACCTTTCCAATTAACAGCCTGTTCATCTTCACTGAGGGATGAACTGATTGTTAATAGGGAGGATTGCTATAATTACCTGTTTGTTGTTGTTAATGTACATTCAGCAAGACATTGGAGAGATGCTTGTTAGACAGAAATTCTCTTGTATCATGTCTGATTTTTCTTTCCTGTGGAGTTTTATGTGAGAGCATGGCTTTTGCTTTGTTCCATAAGAACCATCTGTTTCTTATTATTGCTATAGCATCTAATTAACTGCCGGTGTTGCTGGCACTATGCCTCCGACATTGATTGCATTGGATCCCCCTTCCTACCAATGACAAATCTGGCGTCTCATCCTGTTTATGAATTGGCTGTTCCAGAATAGGAGTGTCTGGAGTGAATATTGCAGCCTTTGCAGGGAGAGTTTAACCCCTAATACTGTGCTTCTGCAAAGCTGTCCAGGTCCTGCCCAAACCTAGATGGTGCAGGCAGCTTGTGAAGTCAAGGCTTACTGTTGGCTGGAAGTCCAGCTGCCTTTGGCTCCACAGTTGGAATAACCATATCCCAAACTTTGTAAGCAGGTCTGAGGGACGGCTTTGGCTACAAATCCAGCATGAAGCTTCAATTCTAGTACATAGATCCTTAGGTAAACACTCTACCCACTTCTGCAGTGGTACCTGCAGTACACCTGTGGGGTTCAGGTGATGATCTGTAAGGGAGGTGGAGCATTCCCATAGGGGCTAGCAGTTCTTTAACAGTTTGAGTTCTCTAACGTTTCATACCCCATAGAGGAGTGGAAACAGATACAGGGCTGTTCTCTCTTGGAATATTGTGTATGTGTATGTGCCTGGGCACAAGTCTGTGCAGGCCAGACCAGACTCTTCTTGCACTTGGGCTCTTTTATTATTATTTTTATTTCTCTTTTTTTTTTTTTTTTAAATTTTTTTTTATTTTATTTTGCAGTTGAACCAAAACCTCCATGATGTCCTGCTGGGTCTAGACAAGCAGTACTCAGGCAATGCCTTCCCTGTTAAAGCACAACCCAGGTCAGTAACTGTAGTAGTGTCTTTCCTTCAGCAATGGAAGAGGGACAAGGATGTCTCCACCAGGGATGTCAAAATGTCCATGTTGTCAGCTGGGGAGTGATCTGACTACTTGTATATAGCCAATCAGTGTTGTCCTGAGACTCCCTAGAGCATATCCAAGATTTGTACCTTGGGACTGGGTGACATAATACAATACCTCTTACCTTTCTGGAGTAATATAGGTGTAAGCTTTCACTAGATGCTGATATTTAGGAACTGACTCTTAGCCCTGCTCTTTTAAAGTTGAATTCCATGCACTGTCAGGTTATACTGAGCTGTCTTTCCTTCTGTGGCCAGTTGCCTAGCATCTGGCCTCTTCTTTTCCTCAAATCCTCCACTTTGTACCTACAGCTTGTAAGCTTGAACACCAAGAGCCTGTTTGTTCCTCAAGCCTCCTTTTTGGCCATCCAAACTTGAAAGCACCCATTTTCCAAAACCTTATGCCCTTCCTGCCCCTTCCTCTGCATTGTGGATATAATTGCAGCCTCACTAACACGAGGCCACCTGATCTAAGAGCACTTCCAACCTTTACATGTGCAAGGGGCGAACGTCCTCCAGGACTTTAGGTTTTTTCCTTTTCCTCGGCTGAGTGCAGTCCCATATGGTTAAGTGCAAGTCTGCACATTCTCTAGCTCTGAGAGGCAAGGGAGAGGTTGGGCTCAGCTGTCTGGCTCCTATCCAAATGTGTGAGTGATGAAACAGTGTCAAGCTCTGGCTTCCAGCTGCTGCTAATCCCACGTGCTGGGTGAGCAAGAGCACAGCCCAAGTCCACAATTGGCATATTGATGGAGGGAGGAGGTGAAGTCAGCATGAAGTAAGGGCAGGCTGTGGTTTGAGTGCATTGCTTTGGAAAGGCTAGATCAGCTGTTGAGACCTCTGTGCTCCCTTGTTTCTCCTCCCAGTTTAACCTCCTGTTGCAGTCACGTATGACTTGCGTGTCTTGTTCCAGCAATGTGTGTGATGTTTGCCAGCTATAAAGGAAGAGGGCATTTGAGTTGAATTTGCTCCCTGAATTTTGGATTGCCAACACCAAATTTCCAAGGTGCTAGTAGGAATGCTTCTTGTGAATATATTGTCTTCTTCCCAAGTTAGCACTTGGCATCTTGGTCATCACAGCCCCACAAGACTGAAGCCTGGTGAGGAATCCATGGTAGCCATTCTCTTACTGCCATGAATCATGTCTCTGATAGCAGTATTCTCTAGGGCCCTTGGAAGAGAATGAGGTAACAGGACAGATGAAGGCTGTAGCTATTGCTTTGTCCAGCTCCTTCCTTTCTTCCTCAAGGAAATGAGTGTGGTGACAACTTGGCCCAGATATGCTTGTTCTTGTTGTGACATGAAGTCTCTGGCCTCAAAGAGCTTCCAATGAATAATTGGAATCCTCGTGATTCCTATTTCCACAAACTGCTCTAGCTTCATCTGTGGCTATAATGGGTGTTCCAGCTCCAGTTCTGTGCTCTTTGTCTGACTACAAGACCACACAGCCCTGAAATTTGGCAATGAGCATGCACAGATGTCCCGCCTTGGTAACAATATGAGTGCTGCTACTTCATTGCTTATTCTCTGCATCTTGGCTGAGATGCTAGACCTGCCCTAGAGCATGGTGTAGCAGGCTATTATAGGAGGATGTAGTAAAGGTTTGCCAGGGTAGTGAATATTTTTTGCAGTGGCCAGGAAAGGCTGTGAGGCACTTCTGTCCCTCCTGCATGCCTGGCCTTTTTTTTTTTTTTTGGCATGGCTGGAGCAAGAGTTTACAGGAGGAAATAGTCCTTGCTGTTCTGATTGCTTGTTGAGGTCTGCAGCAGGAGCAGATGCTTCCCTCTACTGGGAAGGGAATTGGAGAAGAACACAATGGCAGGAAATGAATGAGGAGTTGTGAGAAGAGAAGCAATTATCTGTGCACATCATGATGACATTCATGCAAGGTTCTACGGAAATAATACATCGGATGAATCTGATGCTGGCTGTATAGCACAGCAGTGCAGAGCAGCTGATGTATTTTTGGGAACCTCACACATGTTCGGACTTTGTTTCTGAAGGAATTTGAATGTTGAGAAGATGCTGAGAAGACCTAGGAGATCTGTACCATTATCCTAGTATAATTGGGCAAACTGGAGAAAGACATGGTAGGAATGCTGCTGATTAGCTTCCATGTGTAAGACTGCACACAGATTCGTTATGTAAAGGAGAATGAAGAGCTTGTTTCCTATGTAACAATATTTACAGGAGAGAGTCAGGAGCTGCAATTACCATTGTGAAAGGACATTTACAGTTCTGTGCTTGTCTATAGAGTTTCCTTTTCTTCTCCTAGACTGTAACTTTCTTGGAACAAAAGGAAATGTGTGCTTGTTTCTGTATGTGTGTGTGTGTGAGAGAGAGGAGGTCCTGTCATCTTGATTACTATGAATTTTGTGGCACCAAATGAAAGGTTGCTCAGAAACTTAACTTTTCCTCCCTGGTTTGACTGTACCATCCTGTAACGGAAATGATTTGCCTGCCATCCTCAACAGAAAGAAAACTAAACTGTTCGCAAGGCTGAGGAAAAGGATGAGCAGGTACCGCTATGGAGAGCAGCATTTTGATGTGTTTGATATAGTTCCTAAAACAAGTGAGGCTGTTATTGGACCCTAACAGCCTGGCACGTGTTAACTCTGTGATGGGAGAGAGGTCCTTTGCATGATACGATGTGTTCACGGCCTGTTGGGTTCTGCTGAGATATTCTGTGTCTGGATAATCCCATTAATTGCTTGTGTGCCCGGTTTGATTCCTCGCTTCTTTTCCTAGCTAAGAAAGCAGAGTGAAAGCTCAGGCATTGTCTGTTCAGTTGTCCTTGTGTGACTAAGAATGCAGCGCTGAGTTTTCCATGGGTAATATGGCTGACTTTTGTGACTAACAACTTCTAGGTTTACCTAGTGGGGCTTCTCCTTTTGAACAGGTCTGAAATGCTACATTCTCATTCCCTGCCTGGCTAGGGAGGACTATGAGGCAGGTATTCCATTCTCATAAGTCCTGGCCTATCTACTGGTTGCAGCTGATGAAGTAGGAGAAGGACACTTCCAACTTTGCTCCTTACTTGCTCTGCTCTTGAGGATCCTCACTGTCTTGCTCCATCCATTAAAGATTTTGTATAGGGCTGAAGGAAAAGGAAGTCTGTTGTCTTGTGCAAAGACAAATGTCAGCGTCTTGCCTTTCAAGTCAGTGATGGCATTGAATAACTGAATTGCTACAATGCCTAGACTTACTATAGCCAAAGTCAAGGACCCTGATAAGAACATGCTTTGGAGCAAAGTGGAAATTGCTGCTTAATGGCATGGTAACTTCCTCTAGTTTTTGAATTTTTTTTTTTTTTTTGTCTTTGTGTTGCTCCTTCCATGGAGTTATTAGAGAAAGAAAAAAAAAAATAATTACAGTTCTCAAGATTATGTCCTACCAGCAATAAAAGCTGGTGGATTGGGATCCTTGCTTTTCTGATCCTGGCTTCTCACTGACTAAAGCAAGTCATGCAACCCTTCTCTCTGTCACTCCTAAGCATCTTTTTTAAACTGGGAAGCTGGAGGGTAGAGAATGATAATTTCACAGGGAAGCTAGTGGGCAAATCTCAATTTTATATTTTCAAATGAAAAGTAGTGAAGGAGTATCTTATGTTATTACTGTTCTGAGGTTTTCTACTGCAGGAAAAGGAGAACTCACAGGAGTACTTCTCTGGATGTCTGTCTCTGGTCCTTGGTTGGACTAGTGTTGTACCTATGCTAGGAAGAAGGTCTAATATTTCCAGTCCCTGAGAACAGATGTGCTACAGCAGAGGAAGGGTTAGTAAATGTCATCTTGATAAGCTCTGGCCACAATGTCCTTCCGCTCTACCCTGATGAAGTCAAACTGACCAAGCATTTGAGGTGCCCGATCTGGCCTGTGCTCATAGTTTCTGCTGTCGGAGCAGCTGCTGGGGTCACTGAGACGTGTGCAGCCTCTGCTGCAAGAAAGGGAAGGTCTGGGATTTGATCACTCTTTGGTCTGCAACAAGAATGTACATTTGTGCCACCACATGTTTGGCTATGTAGGTGCTTTTTGTCCTCCTGCTCCCTCTCTTATTATTAATTTTTAGAAAATAATTCTCCAACCTACTTTGGTACTAAAGAATAAATAACTTTTGGCTAAAAGCAGCCTTGTCTGAATCTTAGCTGAGATGTTTTGGGGTTTTTTTTTTGGTTTTTTTTTTTTTTTTTTTTTAGCTTGAGAATTTGGCAGGAGGTCACTGGTCTGTTTTTACTGTATTGGAAAGTAGATTTCATCTTCTAATGTAGGATTGGTACTAGCACATGGAAACCCATCTGCAGATGTTACTCTCCTCTTCCAGAACAGATGAACCAGCCCTGTGAGGGGTCTGGGAACTCAGCAGTACTAAAAGAAACTACGGGATTTTGGCTTTCTCTTCAGCTGCAGTAACTGCACTAGACCCTGTTACCAGCCTTCTATTAGCAGAAGAAACTTGACACCTTCCCTTCCCTGCCTAATATTCCTGTATTTGGCATCCTAGTTGCCCATGGGGG